>JAMQGT020004320.1:10000-60281 GCA_024447675.2 Pterophyllum scalare | reverse complement strand
CCACCAGCCACACCACACAGCCAGCCACACACAGCACACACACACACACACACACCACCACCACCACCAGGACGAGGTTATGACATTCACTGCTATCAGTGTGATGAATTGACAAACATTAATTTGATTTTCCAAGAGAATGTTTTTGTTTGGTTTAGTTTTTAGATTTTACTGCTTTGTTTGGTTAGAGGAACACTGCAATTCTGCTGAATTATTAAACTGCTGTGAAATTACTTATTTGAGGATATTTCTCAGTACTGTTTGTTTACAGAGCAGATTGAAACATTTACTTCAAGTTTTACTTTTGTACCGCTTAGGCCATGTTATGGCACTTTGGATTCCTGGAGCTGGAAATATTGGAGATGAGATGCATGCTTCAAGTGAGCAACACTGAATACAAACTTAAGATAAACTTGGGGACTCTTGTGTTTCAGGAGCTGTAATTTAATCTGACTTGTCTAATGAAATTGGAGAATCATTAGTATCTACTACATTATTTTGTGGTGTTGTGAATGATTCCTTAGTGAGCACCTTATATAATTATGACACTTCTATCAGTAAATCATTCAGTAGGTGATTTACCGTCAAACTGAATTTTTTACTGAACTTTTTGGACATTTGTGTCTGCTAGCGCAGTGAAAGTACCTGCAAACACAGGCTATTACAGGGATATTCATATGCAAGTGACATATGTAGATGAGTGACTGCATGCATTTGCTTCTCCAAGACAGATGTGTTTCTCTAGAACAACCAGAACCATCATCTTACATTTGATAAGAGCAGATATTTGTGCAAAGTACTTGAGCTGACAGAATTTACTACCTTTTCAGTGCAATTTAAAAGTAACTAGAGTAACTTCCTACTTAAAACACGTGTGGCCTTTGTGTTGTTTAAAGGTGTCAGTGACAAGGATTATAGTTAATGTAATAATTTTGAATCACAAACTGATTGTACTTGCTTGTATTGTACATGTGTAGTTTTGGACAAAACATTGTTGAGTACAAAGTGTTCAGTTAAATAAAAGTACTGCAAATACGCCACATAACCAGCTTCTTTCATAATTTCTTTGCTATAGTACACAAATTATGCATTGTCGTATGGTAACATGTTTACTGATGTTTCAATGTATAACAAAGTCTTAGTGCTGGACATTAAATTAGTACATTTTTACAACAAGTCCATTTCTATAACAGCTGGTTTAATTTTAAAGATGCCTTCATGCATTTATTCAGTATGATGTAACATTTGCAAGACTTGTATTTAAGTATCAAGAACACAAAGCTTTCTGTGCAAAGGAATGAATGTTACAAGGTATCTGAATATACTGGCTGAGGCATAATTAAATATCTAAAAATGGCAATTTTTGAACTGATTATATTTTCCCCTAGTTTTCAAGTAAAATATTTGCTTAATTCTAAGCAATAAAACAAACAATTCACTCATTTTACTGTACAGGTAAAGCTGAAAACTGATGAACTTACACAATATAAGTTTCACAAATTTACAACACTAAAATAAACACTTGTTAGAAAAGTATAATATGTAGCTGTACTGTTTCTACCTCTGTGATGGGATTTAATTCTACACGAGCACAGCAGTACTTATGGTTTTCCAGCAAAGACTGTAAAGGAGTTTGCTTATTATCTGGCAATTTACAGTACCAGTCAAAAGGTTGGACACACGTAAGTGTGTCCAACCTTTTGACTGGTACTGTATATTTAAAAAAAAAAAACTTTAAAAAGAAAAGCATTTACCAGCACTGGAATAATGTTGCTATTTCAAAAGTATGGCTGACTTGTATATACCCCCTGAAAGTAAACAGCCACTATGTTTTCCAGGAATGAGTTTACCTTCTGATAGACTTGGGCGATACCTAGTCTTTCATACCTTCCTCACATTTCACCGGGTATATGATGGCATTTGTATAAATAAACTAAAAGCTGACAGATGACACTTTTTGTTAACTAGCACCAGAAATACTCGTTTAGGAATCTCACTATTACTGGTTCGCTGTTAGATTAAGCATCTGTCTGTCATTACCCCACTCTGCAAACTTATGCTGCAGACTGCAGCTTTCTTCTCCACTTGCAAAACCACTCATATAAAAATAAAAAATAAAAAAAAATAAAAAATCAGCTCTTTACATTATTTTGATCTTGAAAATGAAGGGTTGTGTCAGAATCAACTACACGATCAGAGCACTGCAAACCATATTCAGTACAGGCAGGTGAATTACACTTTCAGGTGTTACAATCTTTAGCCACAACTCTCTCGAAGCAAAAAGTTTACCTCTAGGGAGTTGGAACTGAACTCGAAATAATCCCTAAGAGTTGCAATTGCCATGTTTCACAGCTCACTGAGCTCAGCTGCCCATTAGTCAGTAGCAACTGCCCTCTGATGGCATGTGCGGTGAAGACATTACAATATATGACCTAAATACATCATACATGTTTAACAGAAAGGAGTGTCTGTATTTTAACAGTATAGAAAGTATGGAGTAAAATAACTCAAAAAAGACGTGTGCATAATTCTAACATCCGTATTCGTACTTGAGAAATTGTGCAGACTAGGATTGTTTTTATGTGAGTATGAATCTAAAAGCTGTGAGTGCAAAGTCTTGTGAATACAACTCTAATTTCTTCAACTATGAACTCTTCCCTTCTGTGTGGACATGAATTCAAGTTTGTGGGTATGAGTAGAAAAGTGTTGAAATGACGTCACAGGGCAGCGTAATCGTTCCGCCATTATACCAAACACAGCACACGTCTTTTTGACAGTTATCTTACTCCATAAGGTGACGCATCACAGGTAAGCTCAATAACGTGTGTATCCAGTATTTATATACATATATTAAGAAAAAATTTACTATTTAAAGCAGGGGTGCCCAAACTCCCAACCCGCGGGTCGCTTCTGGCCCCGCCCCTACTTCCGGTCTGCGAATTAATATAAAAAATAACATACAATTTGGCCCTTTAAGTTACTTTTTTGACATTTTGCCTTCCCCTCGGGTTTCGATTACTCCGCCCTGTGACGTCATTTCAACACTTTTCTACTCTTACCCACAAACTTGAATACGTGTCCACACAGAAGGGAAGAGTTTGTAGTCGAAGAAATTAGAGTTGTATTCACAAGACTTTGCACTCTCAGCTTTTAGATTCATACTCACATAAAAACAATCCTAGTCTGCACAATTTCTCAAGTACGAATACGGATGTTAGAATTATGCACACGTCTTTTTGACAGTTATCTCACTCCATAAGGAAGTATCTCATCTATATACCCCGATACTAGGATACTGCCCAAGCCTACCTGCTGAACTTGCAGAGGCCTGAGTGCTGGTTTTAATCTCTCACCATGTCCATAACCTATACAATTCACTGTCTCTAAAACATCTAACATCAACATAGCGTAGCTGGTTGCCCAAAAACACACAAACAAAAAAACAACCCTCAACTGATAAAAGTTGAATTCCGTGCCACAAACCAAGAAATCTAGATGCCAGAATGTGCTTTTTTAAATCCTTGAAAGACCAGTTAGTCCAGATGATGGAATGAGTCATACTACTACTCCCTCAGTAAAAGAATGAAGTTGCACGTATTATCTCTGTGCATCAAATTGCGTCCAACAGAGAAATACTTCCTTACCATGTCAGTTATACTTCAAGTAAGAATTATTGGGGTGTGTTCTCTTCAAGATAAAAATGGAAAAAAATGAAAGCACTTCCTGTCTGAAAAAAATAAATAAATAAAAAGTTCCACTCTACACTAAGTTATTTATTAATAACTACTTCTAAACAAAAAGTGTTTGAGTATCTGATGAGGGAAGTTGTCTGAGCTTCACAGACCACCATCTGAGGGAATGTACATGACTGGAATGGAGGTCTGTGGTGTTGTAAGGAGTGGCTGGACGGGGACCAAAAGGTGTCTGGATGCTGATGTCTCCTATGAGGACATTTTATTGACCTCATCAATTTCCTGCGGAGAAAAAATTATTTATAATTAGTCAGGGAGTACAGATAAACCTGCCGCAATAGACCAAGAACATGAAAGCAAGTCTGCAACTTTTGCTGAACAGCAATCAATAAGACTAATATGTGTGGAACACATATTTGAAACACCATTAAATTCATTCTCTGGGCAAAAGTTTTTCCGATTTTTCTTGATACAAGACATTAGACCAATGTCGGCTATAAAAAGTGTGTTGTGGAATGGTAACTCACATCCTTAAGCGTTTCTTTCAACTTCACGTAAGCGTCATCCAAATTATCATTGATGATTATGACATCAAATACACCAGGTTCTTTGCCTAGAAGGAGATGCATTCATGTTCAGTTATGATATGAAGGCTTGCTGGTTTTAAACTGTGAACTGTTGAGAGCAAAGCACAGCTACTTACTAAACTCCATCTCTATTTTGGCCGTCTGTAAACGCTTTTGAAGGCTCTCCTCCGACTCAGTTTTTCTGCCTCTTAGACGTTTTTCCTGAAACAACAAAGTGGGTTCAACCTACAGAAGGTTTTCAGAAATATTCAGAGCAGAGCAACCAAAACCTGTATTAACAGGTTCCTGCCATGCAAATTAAACTGGAGATAAGACACACTTGTTTGGTGGAAAAATGGGAACCTACAGACACATGCTCAGCACAATTCAAATTAAACTAGTTTTCCTAGTGTACTTACCAGGATTTCCATGGATGGCGGCTGGATGGAAATGAACATTGGATTGAGGTCTGTCTTTTTGATGTTCTTCACACCCTGCATATCAATGTCTAATAAACAGATGAGGTTCTTGGACTGCACCTCTTGGACAGCAGCTTTACTCGTCCCATACAGGTTCCCAGAAAACTCCGCACTCTCAATAAAATCGCCATTGTCGATGCCTGCCTGCATCACCTCCCGTGTAACATAATGGTAATCTGAAAACCCAGGGGAAAAAAGACAACAACAACAAACTGTTCAGTCAGGACACTTTCAGATGCTTTGTTAGTTGTAAAGGAGGAGTGACATACTGCACCTGTGCCATCCTTTTCTCCAGGTCGAGGTTTTCTTGTTGTATCTGAGAACAGACAGCTCATTTCAGTCAGTCATTTCAGTTAAAAACCTAACACTGCAACAATCTGTTAATCTACCAGGCAGAAAATCAAAACTTACCGATAACAAACCTCACCACCAAATTAATAAGTGCTACATTAATGCCAAATTATTAATGAGGACCTAGACTGGCACACTTACGTGAGATGCTGAAGCCAAAAACACCTTCATATTCCTTCATGAGCTTCTTCATCAGAGTGCTCTTTCCCACCCCTGATGGGCCACTACACACCACAGGCCTGGGTCCAGCCATAGCTGAAAGAGAAGTGGAAAAAGAGTGCAATTTGTTATAGGAAACAAATGGGCGAGGCTGTAAAGAAGACACGCAACCACACAATCTGATATGAGTCATCACAGGACAAACATTAGTCTGTGCATACATAAAATTTATTTTTTTTACAGGCAAAGACAGGTCTCAGTCCAGTGGAAGAAACACCATAAAATTATATGCCAGTAATTTAAACAAACAAAAACAAAAAAATAGATGAGAGCAAAACCTCCCTCAGGAGTGCTGAGGCAATCAACTAGTAAGCAAGCCATGAAGTTACCATGGTGCTGTCAAGGAACAATTACTCACTAATTAGAGAGCCCTATTTTGCTTGTGAGTGCTGGGAAGAACTGAAGAGCTACGAAATACAAGAGACTTGAGGGGAAAAAAAGAAACTGCATTTAATTAACACAGATTTCTACTAGAGCTTAAAAGTATCTCAAGCTAAAGTGTGCACGCAGCCAGCATCTAATACTCCAAAAGCTTGTGGGCAGACAGAATAATTGTTCCTCGTTTCTCTACATTGCTCCTTTTCTTCCCTGTTACATAGCATTTCTTTCACTGGTTAAAATAATCAACCAAAGAACTGAGCTATCCCTGTCACGTTCCTCCTTACCTTTCCGCAAAACACAGAGAGCTGACGCAGACAGGAAAATCAAATAACAGGAAGGGAGCGACTGTGTTGGCAGTCTGTGTTTAAAAGCAGATGGGTGGAGAGAAAGGGAGAGGGCAGGGCCACTCTTTCACTCTGCTAGTTTTATTTTTTATTTCCAATCTTAAAACTCAGTTTTAATATCTTTTTAATGGCTAGTGACCTGATATAGTGCAGACTTGTGTGCAATTTGGTTTCAGTCCTAAGGCTCAAACAACCTCTCAGTCTACAGTTACTTAAGTGTCTGGAAAAACATTTAACCTAGTGAAGAAGACAACACAGTATAATGAAAAATATTAAAACTCCAGTTATAACAACACTATTACTTACATCAGTGTCAGGTGTCAGGAGGGTTGGCAGTTAATCCAAAAATAAGTTATTCCATATGACATGGCATATGCCTTGAATCAACAATAAAAATATCTGCTAACTCTAAGCAATCTTTAAAAATGAAAGCAAAAGTAAATTGTTCTGCACGTTGTGACACCCATGCGATCTTTTAATAGCTGAGAATAAAATCAGCACAGCATTATGAGCCTTCTGGTTTCCAAGCAAGCTCATCTTTGCAGGTGCAAATGACAAGAGTCGTCCTCCATCACCTCTCGAATGCTTCCCATAAACAGCAACACGGCTAATTAAAGGTGCACAAGTTCCTTTTTCCGAAAAAGTGTGGCGAAGCCTCAAAGCTTTTAAAAGACCCGTTCTTGTCATGATATCCTTTAACTAATTTGTAGGATTTTTAGTATTTGATTAACTGTTTATTACTCTTACCTCATCATTCAGTCTGGAAAATGTGCATTACAAATTTCCAGAGGCCAAGAAGATGTCTTCAAACCCAGAGATATTTAATTTACAATAATGGAAAACTCAGCATAGCTAATCCCAATGTAGACATTTTTGCTTATGAAATAAGTTAACGTAGAGCCCAAGTGATACCAGATTTTTAAGATTTAAAAATCCGATATCAGATTTTTAAATTTTAAAAATCCAATATACTGATTTATCAGATAATAATTTTTTTTTCAGACACATGAAATATAAACATACTTCCCTAACATTTGCTATGTGTGGTTATCTGGGTCCTTATTAGCATAACAATGCAGTTTAAAACCTGAGAAGTTGCAGAGTGCAACATCAACACTCACAATGCACATCATAATGCTCATCTCAGCTCTGGCTGCAAGCACAGAAAACCCACCCAGCTAATAGCTGCTTAAACCAAATGAATGAAGAGTGGAAAGCAAAACTTTTTTGTATGAAGATGTCCTCTTATTTTTATCTTTACTGAAAAATAACAAAATAAAAGAGTTGGCGTAAAGGGGTGGGGAAGGGAAATTGAGCAGCTTGTTTTAAGCAGTGGATGAACCATGAGGGTGGATTGAGGCCCAGCATAAGGCTAAAAAAGCAATGGTTTGAACTGTGACTCATGCAAAGCTACTCTACTAGAAGAGACCAAGCATAAAAATATCAAACTGTGAAAGGCAAAGTAGGTCCCCTTTAAGTAAGAAAACAAGAAATTAAAGCACCTTGATGTGACTGTTGTTGTGATTTGGTGCTACATAAATAAAATGTAATTTAAAAATGAATATTCAAATAATTAAAACTTATTTTTACATTATGGTTGCCATTATTTGGGTTCTTCTGTTGTTAGTCAAACAAAAAATGCTTTTTGCCATCACTATGAATAATGGGCAGATTTTTTTCTTTATCCTCCTTTTCTGGCATTTATAGAAGCAACATACATAATAATAAACATAAGTCAGTTGCAGCCTAAATGCAAAACGGCATTGGTACAACATTGAAAGGCAATTTTTCTCCTATATAAAATCGTACTCAAGAACACCTTTCACACATAAATAGAGCTGCATGACAGGAAATGAGAGCCATGTGAGTTTAAAATCAGCAACCAACATTTATTGGAAGCTGCACTGTGCCTGACTTTAACCACGCGCACTAAATTGCATGTAATGCAATAATTCCCTGAAGCCAGATTTGAAATCACATGCTATCTGTTGAGTTTTTATTTTTAAACAACAGAGAAAATGCATTAATGATTCACACAGAAGGGCTAATTGGTGATAAAACTTTGGTGCAGTCCGTGACAACACAACATGCAGTATGTAGGGTGACTAAATCCCAGCAAAATAAATGCGGGAGAAACAGCATCTGTGTGGGACAAAGTGGGGTCCATTATATTGCATCTCAATGCAGCTTTTCCAAATATCTTTCTAAGTAAATACAACAGAGATAAAAGGAAGCCAAGGTTTGTTCTTATAGTCTTATGCAATATACTTTATACACTCCTGTATTCTCTAGTATTTCAGTTGCTGTTCTGTCTGGTAACAGCCTTTGGGTTTCTGTAGGGGTCCATAGTTTGTAAGCATTTTTTTTTAGCCAATTATGACACACACACACACACACACACACACACACACACACACATACTGTGTCACTTTACACCTTATTTTCTCCTGTGGAAAACTGAAAAACAACTCTACTCCCCCTATACTCTACTGTTGCTTCATTTTCTTTGTAGTGGCACCATTATATTCACCAAAACACGAAAAGCTTGTAACTTTTTTCAGTAATTTGTAACTCTCACTGATGGGCGTAGCATTAGATGCGCTAATCTTCATTGGGTAAAAGCCAGACTTCAGAAAAGTGTATATCTTGCAGTGCCAATTAAATTGTGGGACATTGTCTCAAGATGTGGGACAGGGGGACATTGTGTGTTGTCCCACTTAATGAGGGACATCTATTACATCACCCTAGCAGTAAGTAATATCACGATAACAGTGTTGGTTTTCCGATAATGAGAACAGTTCTTATTTTTTTCACATAGTGAGATCTCTTCAATCTTATTCATATTTATTTTATGTGAAAATATAGCACACAGATACTGCAAAGGGAGTGTGTTATAATCATATAAAAACTGAGTGAGTTAAAGTTGTTGGAAGTGAATGGGGATTTAAAATACAGTATAATAAAGCTTAAATACACTTCATACACTGCTCCATGCCTGCATTACATTCCCCTAACCTGACTTACTGACAATTAAGCCACGGGTAACACCGTGTCAGCCATGTTAATTTAAAACACTCTAGAACAAGAACCATCTTCTCCCGTTTTGACTCCAGGAATGAATGACGCGCTCAGATATCGTGATACAGCAAACAAAGTGGACAGAGGAGGGGAAAAAAACGCCCCCATTCCTACCTGAAAACAACCTGGAAAAATGTCTCATTGTGCGTCTGGAGTAATGTTAATCCACAATTTTAAGCACCGTCTCCTGAGTATCTTCTCCCTCCTCTGCTCAGCGTCTTCGCCGTGAGAACCATTACGGAAAACCGTGCTGCCTAGTGCCTACGTCATCACCACGGGCCAAAACACAAAACAAGTGACGTTCACGAGTGTCAAGAATGCGCGCGAGACAATGCTGAAAAAGCGGGGGGTTTAGCAACATTAGCCAAACAGATAGTACCGAAAAGGTTGTTTTATTATTATAGAATATGTGTATACATTCCACTGGAAGCAGCCAGCTTCTTCCTGAGCAGCAGCACCGACGTATGCGCGGTCTGGCAGTCGTTTTACTGTAACTTTGAGGACGCAGAGTAACGATCTTAAGCTTTCCCCTGCACTCTGCGGACATTTAGAAATAAGCACTGAAAGTAATGCCAGTAGGCAAAGGAAGCGCTACCACTAAGAAGGCTCACCACAGGGAAGTTAAACTTACCAGAGAGACTCCCCGGATGAGTGTTGGCTGAAGGCCTTAGCCAGTCGCCTAGTTCATGTGCTAACGTAGCAAAGCTAGCTGTTTGCGTCAACAGCACACTGTTTTTGTCTTAACTTCTGGAGATACCCGACTAAAATGTTTGGTTCCTCGAGATCTGGAGGAGTACGGGGAGGTCAGGACCAGTTCAACTGGGATGACGTCAAAGTCGATAAACACAGAGAAAATTATCTGGGTAAGTAGAGGAGATAGTAGCCATCTGCCTGTTATCAGCGCCAGCCAGCTACGTTGCTGCTAATATATCTTAACAGAGGTGTTAAACTACACACATGCTACTTTCCCCATACCTTTTGTTGTCGTGTCCCTCATTACACGTAGTCTGGACGGGTCTAATCGCTTGGTTTTCGCCTTGTCTTTCAGTCTATACAAAGCAGAATCTAGCTTTCATTGCTCCCCCCTCTGAACACAGACACGTAGCCTCTCCGTTCTGTGAGCCCGCACAGCTGCCAGCATGCCTGCGCGCCAACAGCAGCTAGCCTACGTAGCGACCACCATTGTTGTAACACAGAAGACTGACAAAAGTAACCCTACTCAAATGATTCAGGAAGTTACATTTTGGGAAAGCACTGGAGTAAACACATCATATTAATATTAATGTTCAGTAAATGACTCATTATACACCCTGTTAGCAGCAGATGTTTAAAATGTCTCGTTTAAACACGTGACTATGGAAAGGAGGATGTTACCTTTATTCATGTGGTACATCTCTCTCTCTCTCTCTCTCACACACACACATACAGACACACATAGTTGTGTTTATACATGTTTTGCCCTACCTAATGTTCAAACTGTCTGATGAGGAGCTAATGACTAAGTAAAGATTTTTATTCTAAAGATTTTCTTGGTTTTCAAAATAAAAAGGTGTCAGCTGTTGGCCAAATTATTATTTTAAACATCCTTGTTGGCCAAAAATGTTACAAATGTTATAATACAACTACAGCATGCAAGTTGCTTAAGAAGGGCCTGACTGAATTTTTTTAGATTAGATATATTCCTTTTTATATGTAATAGCTGCATATTCTGACATCTCCTCTGACATCTTTAACACCCAACGTAAATTCCTCTATGTTGTTTCCAGGTAACTCTTTAATGGCACCAGTAGGACGATGGCAAAAAGGCAAAGATCTGACATGGTATGCAAAAGACAAAAAAGGCGGCGCAGCTTTGTCCAGGCAGGAGGAACTTGCTGCTGTCAAGGCAGCAGAGGAAGAGGCATTGATGGCTGCACTGTACGTGTAACTTACCATTAAAAAAAAGACTCCTATAAAACTGCAAGTTTAGACAGAACAATGTAATAATTTCTCATTTTCCATTGTCAACCTAGAGGGCACAAGAACATAAAGAGACAACCGACCGGTCTGACCAAAGAGGTATGTGACTGTATGAACATCTTTAAAAAAAAAAAAAATAATAATAATAAAATAAAAATCTCTTGACACTACAAAGCCTAGTGTCTTAAACTTTTATTTGACTTTCAATGGCAGGATCTTGTAGAGGTTTGCAGGAGGGAGGAAGCTGATGGTGATGAGAGAAATGTTGACCGCGTCTCTGGTTTGGGAAGCTCCAGGTGAGTTTTTTTCTCTTTCTCTTTCTTTTTTTAACTTTATTTAAAGCAATGGTGTTCTAAAGTGTTTCAGATGTTTAAAGTAATAATAGAAGAAATTTTGGAGAGTAGTTCTGAACATTGATCATCATCTTTTAAACATCTTGACCCTGTAAATGTGTCATTTCATTAATATGTCTGCCACTGTATGGATCTACAAAGGTCCTAACTTGAATTTTTATCAGGGGATCTTGCGTTAAATTAACCTCACTGGACTTATTGGGTACATCTTGCTGGTACTGGCTTGGCCACCCTTTGCCTTCAGAACTGCTTGGTGTAGAATCTCTGTGGAATGTGCTGGAAACATTCCTCAGAGATTTTGGTCCATATTGGCAATGATAGCATCACACAAAGAACAGACTCATTCATGATGAGAATCTTCTGTTCCATCACATCCAAAAATGCTCTTTTGCATTGAGATGTAGTGACTGTGGAAGCCATGTGAGTACAGTGAACTCATTGTCATGTTCAAGAAACCAGTTTGAGATGATTTGAGCTTTGTGACATGGTGTGTTAGCCTGCTGGAAGCAGCCAACAGAAGATGGGTACACTGTGGTCATAAAGAGATAGACGTGTTCAGCAACAATACTCAGGTAGGCTGTGGTGTTTAAATGTTACTCAGTTGGTACTAGTGGCAAGAAAAATATCCCAGACACCAGTAGACCACCACCAGCCTGAACCAAAAAAGTGGCACCACTGAATGCTCTGACTGTAAAGTGTTTTATTCTCTCTCTCTGATTTTTCCATCTGTAGTGCAGGGTCTCGGAAAATGGTCCTGTCCCAAAAAGAAAAGGAGGCCGCTAAAATGGGCTTGCCAGTTTTTACAGTAAGTTTGTTTCCTTCTTTTGTTTTCCTTTTTTTTTTTTTTTGGATAATGGTGCTTAGACACCACTGTGGTATAGGGTGTTTCACAATCACAATAATTGAGAAATGCTTTCTGTCTAGCACCTCAAGACTGAGGGTCGTACAGAAACTTCAGCAACAAGAACAGCTCAGAGTGAAGTAAAACAAGAGGAGGAACAGAGGTGAGTGCTTAATGTTAAGTATTACTTAGAAAATGTTTCAGACAGACAAACACTTAGATTTACTGGACAAAATGTTACCCATGTTTGCTTTAATAATAGCTAGTGAATGAATGAGAATGCAATAATAATAATAGATTTGAAATATAATTAAATTTCTTGACATGTAATCTTCACTACTTGTTTTTCCTCTCTGAAGGCATGAGAGCAAAAAGAAAAAGAAAGAGAAAAAGAACAAAAAGGAGAAAAAGAAAGAGAAAAAGAAGAAAAGACAACGGAGAGACTCGTCCTCCTCCGAGTCTGAGGACAACAGAAAGAGGTGGGTTTATTTCCCGACATTTGCTGTCATCTGGTGTGTGTTTGGACCAAACTCAAACTATGTATTAAAAAAAAAAAAAATCATCTTTGTTCAGAAACAGTTTCAGGCATTTTGTCATTCATTTGCAGTATTGTATTGTATTTTATTAAACTATATTCACGTTACAAGCCAAAGATCCCCAGTTAGTGATTGGGAGATACAAACCCAGCCTCAAGGGCCACCGGTGCAACATCTGTGCCGAATTAAAAATGCGGATCCATCCGACAACCTGGGAAATAAGGGAGGGGCCAAAAGTACCCTTATATTTTTAAACTACATTGCAGTTTTCTTGTTAAGAGGCCTTGACCTTTGCTACAAAACTGTCAGCACTAGAGGGCAGTGAGGCACTATCTTACATACAGCAACTTCACTTTTCATTTCAGATATGGGGTACATGTATAGTTAATTGAAAGAGTGTAGCAGATTAAATAGTGGATTAAATGTCTTTTATGTGTTTCTGCAATTTGTGTGGTAAGAAAGGAATCACAATAAACTTGCATAGTGTTTGTGGTACAAAGTGAACAGCCAGTTGTTTTCACTTGCAGGTGCCATTTGGTGGTTTTTTTTGTTTGTTTTTGGGTTTTTTTTTGCAGATGCCTAAAGCTAATGGCAGTTTATTCTTCCCTATCCTCACAGCATTAAAACACACCCCAATCACTGATTGTTAGTTCCCTTTTACTTTTCAGGCACAGAAAGGACCACCATCATCATAATCCATCATACCAGAGTCAGAGTGGAGCCAAACCCCATGACAGCCACTCAAGGGGGGAGCAAAGGCCGAGCGTCAGCCCTCCGACCCCCATCATCGACGGCAGCGGCATGACACAGACTCCTCTGATGGAGGCTCTCCTGTCTCTCGCAACCCTGCCAGTCCCAAGAAGGCTCCTGCTGGTGCCACACAAAGCCACAGGCGGCGCCACGACACAGACTCGGACGACTAATGTCCTGCCCACCCCCACCCCTGATTCAAACATGCATAATGCGGACAGAGCGCTCTACAGCAGCTTGACCGACCCTCAAGACCTTATTTACTTGAACAGCTAAACAGACTGTGGATGGACGCTAATCAGTGTAACAGACTTTAGTCTCAGGCTACATTCAAAAGCATTGTCATGTGACACTGGTGTTTGGTTTGATAATTTTTGATCACCTTGAGTAATTTAATCATCCGATGTCACATAATCTGTATTGCTGTAAACTGTGTATTTTTTGGTTATCTTAGTCAAATACAGATAAACTTTTTTCCAAAGCAAGTGGAATGGTTTTCTTTCTCATCCTCAAAGCTTTTACGGTTCAGGAAATTTAAGATTACTTCAACCCTGATCATTGTTGCTGCAAGCAGGGGAAAAAAAAACCTCACAGAAACTTGACTTGAACCCCAGTCTCCTAAGTGAAAGTTCTGTTTGAGCCAGTCTTCCAGCATAACCTGACTCAGCTGGCAGACAGCCCTCAACACAAATGTCTGTTGGCTACTTTTTCATACTGGAAAACCTAAAGATTTTGAAAAGCTATCACTTAATTAAGCTTATTGTTGAGGAACTGTATTAACGTTTGTTTAAAGAAATCCTCTTAAGATCTTGACACTTTTTTTTTTTTCCATTTGCACATCTCCATCCCACTGTACGTCTTGCACTACTTAGACACTGGTCATTTTCCAAAGTATTCCCTTGTCATTCTAGGTTCATCTCACTGACTGGTGCGATACCATTGGAATTCTCTTTACTGGTCATAATAGAGTGTAGTGTTTGCATTTGCCTCGGTCTGAAAGAGGGTATTCTGCAGACTGGCACCTGGGGGGGGTACACTAAAAAAAAGAGCAAGGCATTCATAAAGAAGAGTGCAAAAAACCAGCCTGGCCCTTTTTATATGGCCGAGTACCGTTAGACCACCACACACAAACCAAGCTGATGAAGCAGCAGGAGAGAAGGCTAGACAAAGCCACCCTATGAAGGACCCAAGACTCAAACTACCTCCTCTTCCACCACTACCATATTCTCCTGCCACGTTTTACAGGCTTGGCTGCATTAACCATAGCAGCCTAATCAACCTGCAAGAATGTGGTCCTAGATTGCCACCCTTACACAATGTGAAACAGGGTGTGCTCTCCACATTACTGCTTTAACCTAAGCACTGGGTGGTTTCATCACCTTGGGGCAACATATTTCTTCCTAGGTCAGGGGGTGATACCCTTAAGAGGTCACTGACACCAGTTTGGGGGCTCTATAATAGTAATTCTGTTTTACGAATGCTGCAATGAACATCAGTTATCAATTACTTGTTGCACATACATGTTCTCATATTAGGTTTTAGATTGAGGAACTAAGTAGGAAAAAAGCCAAGGCGATGCCTAATGGCTTTGTCCAAAAAGTCTAAAACTTTAGTGTATTGAGAATTTTTCCGTTCCTGAAAGCAATCATTTCTGTCAGGAGACAACCTACAAAAAGCAGCATAAAATTAGATTTTTATTACATGGTGTGAAAAAATGAAAATAAGTTGCAGCAACATTTTGTATCCACTTTAATTACAGTGCTTTTCCCCCTCACAAAACAAAAGCTTTACATAAGAGCACACAACTTTTAAGAGATTAATATTACATTTAGGCAGCTAAAAATCAAAAGATCCAACCACAGTCAAAAACACCCACACCCTTTACAAATAAGTCTTGGAAAAAGAAAAAGGGTGATCATCTTAAATTTAAAAAAAAAGGCATTCTATGTACGGTCTGTTTACCCTCCAAAACAGCGTGCTGCAAAGGAAAACATTGGTAGTAATGTCAAAGTACAATGCAAATTCCCAGGTTCAGTTCAATAAAAAGGCATATCTTGCTAGAACCTTTAGTGATGACACTAAGCATCTCCTTACAACAAATTAAACTGTAGGGCTATAGTAATCAGTGGGCTAAGAGTTCCTTTGCAGCCGAATGATGTCAACACCCAGTATATGTATGCCCTTAAAGATCAACAGACTACATCATGCAGTTTTCCTAAAAGTACAGGTGCAAAGGCAACACATAATCAACCTGAGACGCTAAAATACAAAAAAATAAAATCAAATAAATGCAGATTTAACAGGCTGGCTCCCCCAACTATACTAGAGCCGGCAGATGTGAGGTCATGGCAACATGTCTCAGTTTAAACCAACTTAAAGGTTGGTAAGTGTTCACAGACGGATGTGACATCAGTACATATAGCCAAAGCCAGTGTTTACACTTACTTTGAGGAGCTGGTACTTGTAGTTTCTGGTAAAAGCTACCAGGAGTAGTTGCAAGTAGTGCATCAGTGTTTCTTTCTTCTTTTTTTTTTTAAATAAAAAATTAAATCAGTTCTTACAGTACGTGACCTCTACTGCACTGAGGTCCCCGGCCAATATGTGCTGGTAAATTCCCTGCCTTCTATTTCCTATTCAATGCACACATGGCTGCCCAACAGCCAGAAATCACCACAGTAGGATTTTAAAGCATGCAATAAGCTGCCCCATTACCAAATTTATTTATACTTACATAAAATAAGAAAAAATAAAACTGATTTACAAGAATAGCTCACCCCTAACACTGGGCGGAACATTTGTGATAATAATAGCTGACATAAGAGCAGCTTCCAGTATAGGCTAATTCAGTTTAGCAACACCTTAAGAGTAAGGAGCAAGGTCAGAGATTGGGTGGAGTAGATTGGATTTTAAAATGTAATCATTAATGGTTCTTGAGCTGATTAGACAACCAATCTAGTCCTTCATAGAGGCCATCTCCAGTGGTGGCGCAGGTTGCCTGGATGTACCACTGTCGGCTGCGCAGGGAATGAAGATTCAACTTGTCTGTGAGCTCTGCTGCATTCATAGCATTTGGGAGGTCCTATAAAAAAAAGGTGAGAAATCATTAGACATCTACCCTGCGGATAAAGCAAATGTGAAAAGTGTTTATGATCTACACCTGCTTATATAAAAGGCTTGATGACTTACTTGTTTGTTGGCAAACACTAGCAGCACGGCGTCACGCAGCTCATCCTCTGCCAACATTCTCAAGAGCTCTTCACGAGCCTCTGCACACCGCTCTCTGTCGTTGCTGTCCACTACAAAAATGAGACCTGGAGCACGTGCAAACAAAAAGGTAAGTGCAAATCTTCCAAATATGAAGCAGAGGACTTTTTTTTCAAAGAGACTGATTTGAGCCATCAAATGTCAGAGGATGCGGAAAAGCATACCCTGAGTATTCTGGAAGTAATGACGCCACAGCGGTCTGATTTTGTCTTGCCCACCGACATCCCATACTGTGAAACTGATGTTTTTGTACTCTACCGTCTCCACATTAAAACCTGGAGGGGAAAACAAATGTTGACATTAAAAACAAACTAAGATTTTAGGTTTCCTTTCTGTGTCATGTGAAACACACTTTATGTCTTACCAATTGTGGGAATGGTAGTCACAATCTCTCCAAGCTTAAGCTTGTACAAAATTGTTGTCTTTCCAGCAGCATCCAGACCCACCATGAGTATCCTCATTTCCTTCTTCCCGAACATTTTAAACAGTCCTGCAAACATATTCCCCATAGTGGCTGGTGACAGGAGCCAAAAAAGCACAAAAAAATAAAATAAAATAAAAACACCTGTGAAGAAAGAGAACAATTGTTAAGCTCCAATGTAGAAACTTGCAGCTGATAAACATAAGACCAAACTGCTTGTTCCAAACTCCCAAATGAGGAATACATTGCTTCTCAATACCTTATGTGATAGCAAACTGAAGGTATGACATTTGTGTTGGTCACACAATCCAAGCTAGATAAGGATGTTAAGTTAAAATTTATGTGAAGAAATGTAATTTCTTCATACATTAAAAGAATTATTAGATGTGTGCAACCTCACTGCACAGCCTCACCTGTGCAGTGACATGGATCTTATGGAATGAATGAATACCAGCTTACAGATGGCTGCATTTGCTTTTGTTGAAATACTGAATGTGAATACTGGGAATTTTGCTGCTAATAAATAATACGTTTCCTTGTGTGTTTTCCCTGTGTACTTTGTTTAGTCCTAATACAGCATCAATTATAGCTGTAAAACAACTATATTCTCGATCAATTTGTACAACGTGAACTAAGCATGTTATTATTAGTTTCATTGGTTTATGTTAATGTTATACCATGACTTGTTTAACATATCAACAAAAGGAACACACACACACAAATGTGGAAATATGGTCACTAAATATGATCGCATATGATACTAAGAAACAGGTCCAAGGCATTTATGATTAATATAATTACACATATAATCTGTCCATCCAGATTATTGGAGAAAAGCTGCTGTTAAAAATAATAATAATAATAAGCTGAAATTGACGGAATCCCAAGCCTCTAGCAGTTATCTATTATTACACTCCCACGATTAATCAGCCTGATTTGATTCCTGACCTGGCAGCTACTTGACGAAAATAAAAATATAAACTCACTAGCCGTCACACTGTACCAGTAAATGCCTTCTTAAGTTAAGCAACATGCTTAGAACCTAATATTACTGGAGCACTTTGAACATCTAGCTCGGAGCAAAAAGTTGTGAGTAGGTAAACAAACACTGGCGTTAGCTTGTTACGGTGCAACGCCAATAGTCGTCCGACCCTCTCAAATTATAGGATAGCATTAAATTTTGAAAAAACGAAACAAAAACAAACAAACAAAACAAAAATGCATTCACTTCACGTGTTACACAGCTGCAGTGGATGTGGGGACATGGGCAAGAGGGTGAAAGCATACAAAGGGAAGGCGAGACTCGCCGATTCAGATAATTCCGCTAATCGGCTGCAAGTCACTATTTCTCTGACTATGGTGACCGTAATCGCACACCAAAAAGACAATTTTCCTTGTAAACATACATAGGGGGTTTTTACAACTACATTTAAATATTGTGAAAAATGCATTACATTTGCTTTTCTAAGTCTCTCTTCCACACTTACTCAGCTGAAATGTTTTGTTCCCTCAAGGCGTTTCCTTCCTCAGGAAAATGGCGACAGTTTGACACGTCAGAGGTTCCTGCAAAACTGTGTTCACCGAGCTGGGGAGAGTCACCCCTTGTGGCTGAGGGGAGAATTACACGCACACCTGACAGCCTCCACTGCTGAATATTAGTTATTCGGTTCACTGTAACCCTTAATTACAGTTATGGCACTCTTTAGATGATAGCAGAGTAAGCTTAAGGGTGTGGTTAGATTGACAAGTATAAATCCTATACGAGCATGCAGGGTCCTCATTTTTCAGTAGCTGGATTTGAGAATGACCTTGTGATGTTAAATTATTAAATTTTCAGCTTGCACTTCACTAAAGACCCATTAACTACTGTGAGAACCCCCTAAAGCCCCCATGAGCAGCTTAGTAATTGCTGAAGACTGACCTCCTGTCCAACCTCACTTATATAAACTTGAAACACTCCATATTAGGGAGTATATGAGTTACATGTGGAGCAAGTTAGATATATAATTCATTTTTGTGTTTCCATCTTTCAGGTTAGGATTAAACAAGAAAATCTGATCCGTCCCTTACACCTGATTGTTGGAAAGTTTTCTAAAAGCTAACAGATTATTTATACTTGAAGTGCATTCCACTGGTAAAATAATGTTTGCCTGCATGTTTGTTGACATCCCCAGGAAGGTCAGGAAGGTGCCCAGTCTGTACCAATATTGGAGGGAAAACATTAACCAGTTGCAGATTGGCATTTAAGAACAAATAGTTTTGACACTTTAAAATAATTGACTATATATATATATATATATATATATATATATATATATATATATATATATATATATATATATATATATATATATATATATATATATATATAAAACACTTGTCCTCCACATCTGTAAAGTAAAGCTGGTCCAGAAGTGCCTTAGGCCTGCATTACTTCTGATGACCAGCAGTGGGCACTTCTTCTGACTGCAAAACAAAGTCCGTATAGAAGTCTATCTGAAGCAGGCCGTACTTCCCACTCAGTCAATACTTCCCACTGACCTTGGTAAATACTTTCCTGATGAAATTATGTTCTCAATTAATAGTTTCAAGACTTATTTTATGCAGCATGGGGTATATTAGTAAATTATTTATTTTTACTAAATTATTTACTTAGTAGCTGTCTCTCTTACACAGTGCCTTTTGTCCTGTCTCCCTACCTTCACCCACAACTGGTCGCCGCATAGGGCTGCCCCTCTCTGACCCTGGTTCTGTAAAAGGTTTCTTCCTGTTAAAAGGGAGTTTTCCCTTCCCACT
The DNA here is from genome assembly GCA_024447675.2 of Pterophyllum scalare. Lineage (NCBI taxonomy): Eukaryota > Metazoa > Chordata > Actinopteri > Cichliformes > Cichlidae > Pterophyllum > Pterophyllum scalare. Next base: position 40,251 of record JAMQGT020004320.1, on the reverse strand, counting down.
GTCGCCAAGTGTTTGCTCATTCGATTGTTGGGGTTTTCTACCTATTATTGTGGGGTCTTTACCTTAAAGTATAAAGCACATTGAGGTGACTGATGTTGTGATTTGGGGCTATATAAATAAAATTGAACTGAATTATGGTGATCAGGTTATCGTTAAGGGAGCATGCTGGTTGTCAGATCCACCCCTCTATTGGGCATCTGGTAAAAAGCAAAAACAAGTCTGCGATGGCCATTGGTCAATTTAAGACTTAAAAAAGGAACTTCATAAACTAATGGCTAACTTCACAATAGCTATATGCTTCTTAATTTCCTTGGAGATCAATAACGTATCTATCTCTATCTACAGCTAACTTTTTTACAGCGATCTGACTGCGTAGATTCAGTTGGAATGTGACTATTTGACCTCCCATGGTGTCACCAAGTTTTTTATTTATTTTTTTCAACGCCTATAGCAAAACACATATTTTTGCTTTCTAATAATCTTTGCTATGTAGTCATATTTAGTAACAGATGAAAAACACAGATGAATGTAAACAGTTATACTCAAAGCTTTTTGCAACATGAGCTACTCATTTTCTAGAGTCTGTCATATGCTACAGGGTCATTCTGGTGATGACCCATAAACGTCTAGACTGAATGTCTGATTCTTTGAATGTATTTAAAAATTTGCAGTTTCCACTTCCTATTGTTCCATGACCAGGTCAAAAAGGAAATGTCTAACCCTGTTATTACCGGGACGGTTGAATTTTAACCAGGGTCAACTATGCCTGCTAACCCCAGCAGAGGGGGCAGCAGGAGGGGAGAAGGCCAGGACAGAACAGCAGGAGGGAAGGCGGGTGATGGACCACACACTGAAAGCTCATAATGCCATTCACTCTGCCACCATAATTTGTGGTTTTGCCAATGCAGAATGCCTTAGAGATTGCTTTCTGGATACTTTCAAAGCAACAGTTGTCCTTTTGTAAGGTTGTGGAAGGTGTTGAATAGCAGGGGTTAGAGATTCAACAAAGTCGTACTGTCTTTTTAGTTTGGCTGGTAATTTATCTATAAGCAGCTGTTGCACACTTGGAATCAATTTTGCTGTAAAAAAACAAAACAAAACAAAAAATAAATATATTTGAATTCCCAGTTTGGCAGAAAAAACAGCCTTCTTTAAACACACACTCTCTTTCTGTTTGTTTTCTTTTAAAGATAGAGAAAACACAAAGAACTTTGTTGAAACAGTCAGGGAGGGGGCGCATGTTGCCAGAGCGTATACTGCAAACTGTTTCTGTCAAAGTAAACACGCTGCTAAGTGACAAAAAAGGCCAAGAGCTTCACAGTCTTCAAAAACAAATCCTGACATGTGCCAGTTTGCATCACTGTCATGCTTTGTATGACATGCTCTTCTCTGATATGCAAAGATTAGGTGATGTGCGCTTTTATAAAACCTTTTAAAGATGAATGCATAATACAAAACAAAAATTTAAATAAATCAGGGAAACCGATGATGTAAATCTGATGCTAAAACTGGTGTTCTTACTTCTAGAGCATTTTAAAGACCAAAGGATACATGATTTGTATTATAACAGTTGCCATGCTCATTTGTATCCACAACATCTGTGCTCACATTGTGGATGCCTCTCTGTTGAAGAATGAACACCAGTACACTCTGTTATTAACTGTAGTTAGTAGAGTAAATTAGAGGTTTGTTCACGTTTGTGTAGTACTAACAAGATTAGAAAGCATAACAGAGCATTTCATTCTCCCCACTGTACTGTCATTATGAACATCTGAAGTGAGTGCAATTAAAATATTGATATCTAATGCCATAACAGAGGGCTCCTTTTATAATCCTAAAACAAGCTTAAACTGTTGCAAATTTCCACGTTAAAATACAATAAAATACTGTGAGCCAGAGTTGGCAGCACTGAACTGTTAGTTCACAGAGCCCTTTCTTGCTGTAATATTCTGATAATGCCATGTATATACAATATGAACTGTACAGCTTTTTTTCACTGTTAGATGTTTGGCTGCTGTGCAGGTATATATATATATAACAGCATATAATTCCCCACTTGCCCTGTGGGCAGTCTTTTTTGTCCTCCAAGCTCAGGTCGTCTACCAGAGGCCTGAGCTGTTCTCAGGACTGCACCCTTCTGGACAGAGAGCTCGGATGTCATTCCCGGAATCTGCTGGAGTCACTCACCCAGGTTGGGGGTCACTGCCCCGAGTGTTTTGATTACCATGTGGACCACTGTTACCTTCACCTTCCACATCCACTCTAGCTCCTTCTCTCAGCCTTTAGTATTTATCAAGCTTCTTGTGTTCCTTCTTCTTGATGTTGACATAGCTTGGTATTGCTATGGCTTTCTTCCTCTTGTCCACCACTTCTATGTCTGGTTGGTTAGCCTTTACCAGTTTGTCTGTACCTGGAAATCCCACAGGATGTACGCTAAGTAGAGGGAAGGAGGCAGAGGACTAGTGAGTGTCAGAACCGCTATCCTAGATGAGACAACAAAGATCCTTGAGTACATCAGGAAGATGGCCACAAATGATCATATGCTTAGTGAATATCTCAGGCAGCAGAAACCCAAGAAAGAAGAGGAGAAAGAACAGTAACCATCATGGAAGGACAGGCCTCTGCACGGCATGCACCACCGGCAGATAGAAGAAGTGGCTGATACAGAAAAAACCTACCAATGGCTGAAAAAGCTGGGCTGAAGGATAGCGCGGAGGCACTAATCACAGCTCTGAGAACAAGATTGATAGAGGCCGGAGTCTACCACACAAAGCAAGACTCCCAGACTAGGAGAGTGGTTCCAGCAGATTCCAGGAATGACATCTGAGATTTCTGACCAGAAGAGCGCAGTCCAAGGCACAGCTAGGATACTGTGCAGGACCCTTAAGCTCCCAGGCCTCTGGTAGGGGACCCGATCTTGGAGGACAAAAAAGACCTCACACAGGGCGACTGGGGAATTTTTATATATATGAAGAATGAAAGCTCTAGATCTAAAAGACATGATTTGTTTTGCTAAACAGGGTTTTATCTAAAATCTAAACGTTTTCATGTACAGTACCAGCCAAAACTTTGGACGTAGTTGGTCACAGGGGAGTGAAAAGTCTTGAGGTATTCCTCATTTCTTTATATTTTACTTCCAAGGAGACTGAATTTATTATTATTATTATTTATTTTATCCAGCCCTTCCTCCCAGAGGAAGCTTTGTTTGTTTGATTGGTTGATTGTTTGTTGAACCTCTTAATACTGACCTAGGAATCATTCAAGCACAAAAAAGGCACCTAACTCAAGGGATGAACCAGTGTTGTATATACACATAAAAGACAACTTAGAAAAGAACCAATTTTAAATTGTATCTTTGGGCACTTTGTTAGTAGCAGTCTGTCGCAAACAAACAAGAAACACATCATTTGTTTCTTCTGTGATTAAAAAAAACAAAGATAACAGAGACTGACAGGCATGAAATAGTGTTTTTGCACGAACAAGGTGATTTGCAAAGAGCTATTAGCCAAAATCTTTGCATATCTCAGCGTGGTGTGCAGTGTGTCCTTAAAAAAACTGAGGAAACTTGACAAGTGGAGGACAAAAGAAGAACTGGCAGGACGAAAAATAAAACATCTACAACAGATGAACAGTATCTGATAGGCATAACCTTAAAAAATAGACCTGACACATGTGGCCCTTTAGTTGATCCATCTACTATTCACAAAAGTCTCATCAGAAATGGGCTCAGCAGATGGGTGGTTGTCAAAAAATAGAAGCAGGGAGAAAAGGCTGAGCTATGGGGTGGCTGTAGCTCAGGAGGTCATCTTCTAATTGGAAGGTTAGTGGTTTGATTCCTGGCTGCTCCAGTCTGCATGCTCCAGTCTGTATGACAAAGTGTCCTTGGGCAAGATACTGAAACCCAAGTTGTTCTCCGATGTGTTCATTGGAGTGTGAATGTGTGTGAATGTTAGACAGAAAGCACTTAGGTGTAGAAAAAGAAAGTGAATGGGTGAATGAGGTATGTTGTATAAAGTGCTTTGAGTGCTCAAGTAGAGTAAAAAAGCACTGAATAAGAACCAGTCCGTTTACGCCAAATTACACAAGAACTGGACTGAAAATCAGTGGCAATAGGTCTTATGAAGTGATGAATCCAAATTTTAAATGTTTAGTTTCAAGTCATTGTCGGTCAGTGAGTTTCTACAGCCATCTGTAAAACATGGTGGAGGCTCTGTCATGGTTTGGGGCTGCATTTCAACCAGTGGTGTTGGGGATCTTGTCAACATTGAGAGAATTATGAACAAAGAAAAGTACTGTCAGATTTTTATCCATCATGCAAAATTAGCAACAGATTCATTTTTCAGCATGACAATGATCCCAAACAGACTGCCAGTGCAGCAAATGCACACATGGATAGAAAATCATACAGTGGAACACTATCAGTCATTTATTGGACTCCCCAGAGCCTGGATCTCAACATTATTGAAGCAGTGTGGGATCATCTTGACAGAGAGCAGAACAAAAGGCAGCCAACATTCAAAGAAGAGCTTTGAATGTCCTTCAAGAAGCCTGGAGAACTGTTCCTGAAGACTGCTTAAAGAAAGTATTATAACAAAGCTGCCTAAGAGAGTTCAGACTGTGTTGAAGAATAAAGGTGGTTATATTGAACACTGACTTTCATGCTCCATAGAATTGCACAAACCCTGTTTTTGCCTTACATATTGTATTTCCATGTGTGTTTGCATGTTTCCATAGTTTGCTGTACCCATTTCCCATTCCTAGCAGAAATAGAAAGAAATGAGGTTTGACTCAAGACTCTTGCACAGTACTTTATTCTTTTAATTTTCTATTATTTTGACCATGTTAGACAATTCCACAGTAACAAAACAGCATCAACTGAGCTCTTCAGTGACCTCAGTAAGTTGAGCTTTCTTTGTTATACTAAGCCAGGAAATTGTGCCTTCTGCCAAGTATGTGTTTTGGTCCCAGTTTACTTTGCTGCTAAATAATTGTTTAGGATAAATCATCAACAGCCCAGTGAGAGAAAAACTAAATCACAAATGCACCCAGAGAGTGATCAGGATGATTTCAAGATTTCACTTGAAAATTTCTCACTTCCAGACACATTTTAATAAATGCTTTACATGAATAAAAAATTTAATTTCAAAGAGTTTCATTTTGTGCATCTGGCTGTCAGTTGTTTTTTTTTGTTTTTTTAAATAAACATACTTGTCTCAGATAATGAGAAACATCCGTACCTCAAGGGGTGTACAAACTTTTGACTTTTACAATATCCTGACTAGCATTTCTTTGATTTGTTGGAGCATAACGAGATATCAGCTTTGTTGTGGTTCCCTTGAACTGCATGGTTACAGGTGTATTCCTGCATTCACCATTTTATGAACCGCGCTAAAAATGAACCCTGAGCCGGGGGTGATTAATTGCTACAGTTGTTTCCTCATGGTGCCCCTTTTGCCAGCTAACCCTTAACAATCTTCTGGGACATATAAATGCTGGAAAACTTAGCACATAAAAGTCAAAGTCTGAGCATTACGACACTCCTTGAACTTAAACTGTACACCCACCAGTACAGAACTGTCCATTATCTGAGTGATCACCTCCTTGAATTCCAGCAATACAACTTTTACAACTACTTTTTGATTTCTTTATGTTGACTGCGCTAAATGAGGCAGACTTGATGCAAACCAATTCGTCCAGATGAGTTAAAAGCAACAAAGTAAGACATGAAAAAGAAGAATAATGTGCCATTGTGTAAAGACTGAACAGTTGGCTACTGTTAATATTTTTCTCTCACGGAAATCAGCATTTAAATAATTTTGCTGCATTCATAAAGAGCTGCGCATTAATTTCAAAACCTGTGCAAAACCCTGATATTCAAATCTGAGGTAACCATTGAGACTGTTAAGCCACTGAGCAGCCATGTGAATGGCTTTCCTTTTAGGTTTACTGGCTCCGTCTGGACTGGGATAAACCACAATAGCTAAATCAAAGTAAAATAAAGGAAAAAAAAGAGAAAAGAGGGCAGATAACAAGGCTTCATCTGTGCAGTGAGTCAGCCAACTTCATCTGTCAACTGTTCTCTACATTTTCACCGTGAAAAATGTTGCATCTCACCCCATAAAAATAGGACACTTTGCTAAGATCAGAAGTAAAAAAAAAAAAAGGGGGGGAGTAGAATTAAACCTTTATTTCTTTTAATTTCACCCCAAAAACCTAAAGAACAAAAACAAACCAATAAAACAAACAATAAAACAAACAAAAACCCCACCAAATCAGGTCCCAGTTGTTCTCTTTACACAGAATCAGAGCGCAGGTGCAGGTGTTGAGTTGTGACAATTGAGATTAAGACAAACAGTTGCAATGAAACCTGTAAAATTCACCTTTTATCACTATATATATATATATATATATATATATATATATATATATATATATATATATATATATATACTGCTACATGACAAGCCAAGTCACATATCAGGACTGAGATAATCATCATTATGATGTTATCTTTTATTGAATGAGGATTTCAACAAAAAATAGCAGAATTTATTGAGTTGATCATAACATACATTTACAACGTACCATGTGGTGAGTCGAAGGTACAGTAAAGATCCCAGAGGCAAATGCTAAAACCAACATACTCCCCGGGGAAAGCCAACGGTAATATCCATTTGAAAGACTCTTCTCCGTATTCCTTTTCGTCTTCATATCTCACTGGATACTGACAGTTGTGATGTGTGGGCAGACGACTAGAAATAGGACAGTAGGGGGTTTATATATTACACCCCCTCCCTGAAAGCACACACACACAAACACGCAAACGCAAACAAATTTTGATGGCATCATCACGCTTAACAGCTTCTCCAATACATACACAAACTTGTGCACACATAGACACACATGTGCACTCTTTTTTTTTCTTTTTAATAGCCTTTCAAAAAAATCCCCTCTTTATTCATGTTAAATGTGTCCCTAGAACACTTATGCCCACCTGGGGGGCCACGGTCTCAGACCGGATAGATATAGTGGAACTTAAAGAAGCGACCTCTCTCTGGAAGGAAATGTGCTTTATGTTTATTTCTGTGATGAAATATGGACTATGTCTTCACCTATGAAGCACTGTGGCCATTACCACCTGAGTCAGTCATGCCCAAATCAAAGTAATTTAAAGCTGATGAGACAGAAAGCAAAGCTCGTCTGCTGTTTGTGAATGGAAAATGGCTGCCAAGGGGCAAAACAGGCTTTGCACAAGGAAGTGGGTAAGGATCTCAGTAGGGGCCTGACTCCCCTCTGAGACGAGGCCTAGCAAGGATAAAAACGCTCAGTAAGGGGCTTGGGAACGCTGATCTAGTGTGCGTGTGTGTGTGTGTGTGTGTGTGTGTGTGTGTGTGTGTGTGTGTGTGTGTGTATGAAACAGAGGCAGAAAAAAAGAATGTGCGTGAGCATGCATACATTTCTATGCACAAGAGATGTTTTATTTGTAGTCTCATGAGCTTTCACATTACGTTAACTAACTTATTTTGGACTTGGGATTTTGTGTTGTGGTCTTTCATTAATCTTAATAATTGTGATAATAGTCGCACATTATGAAATGGCTCGGGGGCAACCAATAGACTGCTGTGTGAGTTGTACAAAAGAGCTGGTTTGGGCTAAGCAGTGCTGGAACTCGGATGGACAGGCATGGGATACCTCCCTCTGCGTCTCATGTACTGGATTACGGGGGTGTGAAGCAGGAAACAAACCGAACATTATTACAACGACCAGCATCGTTGCCATGAGAGGGTCCATGCTGGCCTCTTCCATTGGCAACAAGTACTACTGGGCACCTTACCCCACGCCTATCACAGTAGGGGGCGCCACAGAGAGAGACAGGCCAGGGCAAAAGGATAAATGTGCACCAGTGTCGCCTGCCAGTCACCTTTGTATGCCGATTGTCAGCGGTCTGAAAAGGTCGTTAAGGGGATTTACATAAAATTTTGCACTCCGCCCTGGGCATGTACGTAAATGTTCGACTCAATATTGAGTCAATACTACTTGAAGGTTGTTTGAGTATTTCACAGCACAGTTTCTGGAAACAAAGGTAATGAGGTAGCTTGGCTGAAATGCACCAAAGCTCAGGTTTGGAAAACATCAGATTCTTTTCCCCCCAAAACCTACTTACTCAATACAGAATTCTTCTCCCTTGATGCCACAAATTATTTCTAGTTGTTTATACTGTTATACTTCCAATGTGACCCTTTAATTCATTCAGTTACTACTGGTGCAGGATATGTGGGAGCCACTGGTGTTGATGGGAGATGTTCTGCGACATCCGTGACAGATGGTTGAGACAAGCTCTTCAAAGACACACTTCCTCGGAAAGGACATGGGTCCTCTGGTGTGGGAGCAGTGGTGTAATAAGAATGGAAATCGCTGGCTTGAGTATGTGGGTATACTGGCAAGGTGTAAGGGTACACATAGAACACAACGTCCATGCCAGGAAACTGGATTTCCTGGTTAAGGATGACTTGGTCAGACGTGAGGTTACCATGGTCTTTTTTTTTTTGGAATTCTAAGCACCTTCTGATGACCTACATCGAACCAGACATTTCATCACCTTCAGTGAACTCAAAGGGCCGCTTGACTGGGGTAATATATGAAGTTGCCTCTCCTGCTCTCTTTGAAACTTGATTTCCACATGGGCTATGACGAGCCATTGCAAGATGAAACAATAGTGGGGATAAAAGTAGTTCTTTGAAAGACTTTTTTGTTTCCCTCAGTGGATTGGTTTGAAGTTGATTCATGTTTGCTGTGTATACAAGTTTTTAAGGGTTGTCCCACCCCTGTTCCCTGTTTAAATCCAGCTATATCCCATGTGAGGAGGCATCAAAGATTAGAGTGTGAACCTGTTGCACCTTAGGGTAGATAATTGGTTGGAATGCGCAGCATGTTGTAGCAGGGCCTGAAGGACAACCAGCAACAACCAAAATCTGTGGCATCAGAACCAAGGCAGTTTCCAAATTTGGAAATTAGGATTTTTTTTTTTGACTTGTCATGTTGATCCTAAATTATTTGTAGTTCTCCAACATTCAGCCATCTGTGACTTTGACAAGTTGATTATGAGTGGCCCTTTGGCCTAACATGCTACCAAGGTGGTCCAAGTGCATGTTTTGACAATGGTTTTGCAAAGATCAAAGATCATCTTTAACTGACTGAATAATGATCTTTAAGTCATTTCTAACACAGCCTTCAAGCATGGGCACTATAAATTAATGAAGTTGTGTGAAACATAATTAATATTTTTGACAACTGAGACGCTTCCTCATACAAACAGACTCTTACCATTGTGCCATTTGTCTGGTCATTGTTTTGATAGAGAGGGCTTCCTTGTGTGTTTATGCGTGGTGTATGTGCTGCTTGACGGCGCACCTGTCTGCCCTGAGGCTGCGAAGATACAGCCTCTCATTTCTGGCTGGCACTAGTGTGGTAATACATTAGAGGGCTTGTCATTGTGCTTTAGTGAAGGCCGCTGACAAGCAATTTGACACTCTTGACAGATTCAGAGGTGTCAACCTGCTCAGACTGACAGGGAAATGGTCACACAAGGGCGCAGGTTGCTGCCTGAGTCAATTGGAGGCTGTCGCCCTAGGGCACTTTGCTTTAAATGCATTCATGTTTGATTTATAGAAAATAGGACAAAAGTTGATCATGTTATGGCAAGTAAACTCTAAATAATCATAGCTTCATGATTATATTTAATGGCTATTGCACAATTTTGGCAGTATCAAAATCTGTGAAGGTTACGAGTTTAGTGAATAATGACATTAGACAGTTTTTCTCTGAAATGCACATTTCCTTAGCAAACATGGAAAAAATGCACAACACAAAACAGCACATTCTATCCAGTAATGTTAAATATTGTGTGTACACTTGCATGCAAAGATGTGAAGAACTGCATGCTTGTAAAGGCCACAAAACGGCAAACAATTTAGCTGAAACTGCACAGGATGGAAATAATGGCACAATGAATTCTAAAGTCTCAAATCCTTGTTAAGACCCTCCATCTTTCAAACTAAACTGGATCACACCAAGAATCTCCTATCCCTTTATCCTGTTTAGATCCTCTAATCCCTCAGCCATTTTCCATTCTTTCTCTTTTTCTCATTTCAAATGGCAACTGTTTGGTTGTCCGGCATTGGAACGTTGAGAATTTGTCCTCTCAGTGAAAGGAAAGTAACTATACTGAAGAAAGGAAGAACAGCTTGACAGAGCCAAGAATGCTACGGATCTCTTTAAGGCCCATAATGAGATGTTTTCTCTGCTTGGAGCTTGTATTGACATGGAGACTAATGATTTCCACAAAGTAATAGATTGAGAGAGTAATGCGCAGGGGTGGGAAAGACAACACGAAGTGATTTAAGTCGTAGAGTAGCCAAGATGCTCAGCTCCTTTCTTTGTATGGGATGTGAAGAACCTTAATAATGTCACTTCTGTGGAGCAAACACTCAAAGAAGCATTATTACAGAGTTTGCAATAAATGTGGAACTCGCTGACTTAAATTTTAAAAAGCTTGTGTTAATTGCTACAAAATAGACTCAATACAGACCCACAAATACGTGCTCTCAAGAAATGTGAAGAGATCTTTAAAAAAAAAAAAGACATGAGTTGTATGAAACTTTCCTGAGGTTTGAGACCTTTCAATTAGGGACTAATGTCATCTATATTAACCCTCCACCCCCCCTCCCTGACTTTGCTTTATTGAGGGAAGGGTGAGGGGGTTGTGGCTGCCTCAATAAAAACTGCACTAAAAAGCAATTACAGTGCTGTGAAGAATGGGACTTGTCAGTAATTTGCTGTCTAAAACTGAGGAGATTGCAGGTCTGGGGCCAACAGGAATTCTGAGCCTGCAGTGCAGTGTGGGAAAAGCAGTGGGAAGGCAAGCACCACCCTTTGTGAGGTAATTACTGGAACTACCAGGGGCCAGCACCAACCCCTGCTAATGATAACCCCTCTCATCTCCCCCCGCTGGTCACCTCGTAATTGATATACCCAATCTCACTTACTCAGGACATGTCCACAATAATGCAGATAAATTTGGGTGTTTTATCAATTTTTGCTTCAAATTGCACTCAACAAATCTTCAACCCCCAGTGTGAGCATGTCTGGGGGATAAAATGATGATTACCAAAAATGTACCAGTATAATTTTCATTAATCTGGTTTTGTCAGCATGTGCAATGGAGGCTGAGCTGCTGCATGGAAAGATGCAAGGAAGTCAAATGGGAAACACAATTAAAAAAAAAAAAAAAAAGGGGGCAGTGCTTTGTTTAAAATGATTTACATTCATATATTATTACACTCAGTTTTACTTGGAACATGGAAATAGTTTAACAGGTTTTACTTTTCCAGCACTGATAGCAATGCCACTCTATACTGGAAATTTGCATTCATTTCAAAGACTTTTGAAGCAGGTGTTTAGAACCACAACACAGAAAGGAACCGACTTAAACTGTTTGCATGCTCTGAAAACAAAGACAGTTGGTTGAGTTAAGGTTCATAGTTGCATTAAAATACTCTGTGAAAACATAAGAGTACGTATAAGAGACTGACTGAAAATGCAGTTTGCACTGTCAGTGTTTACCATGCTGATTGAATATTTAAAAAAAACACCTTTAACCTTTCTTTCAAGCTGTTTTCTCTTCAGAAATTGCCTACAAAAATGGTAAAAATTTTCAATTAAAAGAAAAAATAACAATAAATTGATGTATTTGAGTATTGATGTATTTGATGTATTTGTGTTATTTGGGGCAAAAAGAAAACACTCTAAAAGTTTGACAGGAATAATGGACATTTTCTGCTGTTTTACAATAAAAATAGTTATAAAATAACATTTGCTAGTCAACAACAAGACTGGCACACTACCAACTACAAAATATAATTCTTTAAATCACAGCTTTGCAACTGTGCAGTGACAATATAAAGCCTGATGCTGCTATGAATTCTATCCTGCTATAAATATTAAAATGTGATCCACCAGAAAGAAATGCATGCTAGTGAGTGAGACTGACAGACTGAGAGGCTGCAGCTGGGGACCCTCATCCTACCTGCTGAACTGTTCTGAGCTACAAAGAGGTGAAAGGTTGACTAATGAGTGATTGTGTCTGCCTCCTGCTCACGCTGATCTGGACCCCTTGTTAACCAACATGCTCAGCACTCAGTTACCAGTGCATTGCATCTTACAGCAGCAAATCCAAATGCGTGTGGTTTTTTCAACTAACACCAAAGAGTTAAAAGTGATCATCGCTGTTATCGCATGCACATACTCACCTGTGATGCATCACCCTCCCCCCAGTGTTATCAGCCCAGCTTGACTAATGTCCTCTTGTAAGTACAGAGGTGACAAAATTCCTGTGTCGGCTTCAACAATACAAAGAGGCACTTCAAAAGGGGACGAGGCTGCTTTACAGCTGTCACGTCTCTTCTTGTGAAGGCTGTCCTCTTTAGAAACCTTTCAGATGAGCCATCATCCTCATCCAATGCAGGTGACATACTTTACACAGTCCCCTCCTGGGTTTGCAAAAGGGGAAAATGCACTAACACAAATGTTACAGATGTTAGGATGTTTCAAAATGGATGCGGGAGAACAAAAATGGTTTTGTACATCTGTGATTAGTTTTCTGTAAAATACTGGTCTTCTCTTCCTGTGATTCTAATGTTTATGCAAAAGTGGCAAAAAGTGACTGGTACTGTGTGATAAGCAACACGTTAAATCTAGAATTTAGTGGGCGAGGTGTTGGATGAGGTGTGAGTGCTGTCAAGGTTTATTTATTTAGAAAACAGAAGTGAGAGCCATTATCACCTAGAAGGCATATGAATACATAATTTAATATACATTTTAATATTCTGTGATATCAACACAAGATTGTAATGCTTTTCTCCAATTCATTCATTGGATGTTAGACTGTAGCGGTATGAAGCAAAAGGTTATAATATCAACATATTATAAAACAGTTTAACTTCTATTCTACATCTGGATGCACTGCTGTGTTAAATGTGTTAAAAGAGGAGTACTGAATCCAAGGGAGTGATCTGAATCCAGAGAGAAGAACATCCAGACATCAAAAGACTGGCTTCAAAGTCAGTTACAGAATGAAGCACCCACACACTTCACTCTTCTCTGCACTTCAGTTTTGTTCTGTCACCTCTGCTGTGTACGGCCTACAAAGAACAGCTTTGAGAATTCTTCTTTAAAGCTACAAACTTTGCCCCAAAACATTTCAGGGTGAAATGTTAATTGTCAGCTGTGTTTCTTAGATTTAAATTTGCCTTTAAATATTTTTCCACACAGATCAAAAATCTAACTGAGCATATCTCGATAATCAACAGGAATCCAGGCTTGTTAGCTTGTCATTGGGGATTTTTGCATCGGAATTGAACATCAAAAGGATTCAAGAGAAAGGAAAGAGAATCTGGCTGCAACCAAAGTGTGACTTCTGTAGGCGTATTTGCATTGTGTCATGGGAGTGTGGGCCTTTGCACCGCTCCACTGCATATATGTCGCTCTGGCCTCCTCACAGGAACATAGCTTTATTGAAATGTATGCAGTGGTCACGACTGAATGCCAGGGTGAAACTCAGGACAAAAACTAAAAAGAGGACATTGATTGCAATTAGGCCTATTGTCTTCCATTTATATGGTTATTGGGTGATGGCACTTGCAGTCTGGTCACGTCAAAGTTCTCACAGTCAGGATGCCATCTCTCTCGCTGCAGCTTCTGCAACCTCCTCTGGCAACTATCTGCTAACAATGTTCATCTCACTTGGGTGACAAAGTGGCAAGAAGGGTCTGGCTGAAGGGGCCATTTCCTTAAACTAAAGCACACTGTTGCTGCAGGGCCCGAGTTTCTGTCCATCCTGTGATCTGTTTCATGTTTTCTACCTATTCTCCCACTGAGCTGGTGTGAAAAGTGTCAAAGGTCGCAGTGTGGAATGAACTGCTGACACCCTCTGAGTCACTAAACCAAATCTGAACCTGGTTGGCTCCCATAACTTCCTACACAATGGCGTTTTCAACATGTCTTTATTCATTTCCGGTCATAAGGAGGGGTTTAGAAGCTGCAACACTGTTATGAATGTCTGGGAGAATGAGTGCACTCACGTAATGCGCTCAACTCACGACAGACGGCTTAAAATATCGCTTGATGTGGAGGTGAGCACACTAATGAATCCACATGAATGACAACGGAAGGGTATCACTTTTTGTGGTGCTTCCACTCTGGAGGGGGTGTGTATCAATCTTTCTGTGTGATAATGGGGTTAGATAGCACTGAGACCTGGCCTCTGGTGGTGACATTGTTGCAGGGCTCAAAGACTATCAGGGGTCCAGCAGCTGAGCTGGAGCACTGGTGGGCTCTATTCACACCCAACCCCTAATCTATCTTCAGATCAGGTCTTTCTCCTCAACAAAGCTCTATCTTATTCTAAACTCTCATTACTAAGATTTTTTTTTTGTGTCATTATTGTTTCTCAAAAAGCACAGCTGGCCTCTGCAGTATTTTTTCTTCTTTGTCCCATGACAAATCCAAAGCCTATGTTTGAGCATTAGGATCTGAATCTATTAGTGTTCATGGCTACCTCCACATACCAAGTATGTGACTGTGATTAGGTTTTTCATTTTCTGCTTAAAAAGCACATGAAATGCACATTTATTGTTTTGAATAGGATGAGACAGCATTTTCTTAATCTGCAGACAGGAAATATGCCTAATTCAAAGGAATTTTTTTTTCATTTAAAACCACAAAAGCATGCTTGAAAAAAGTTTTGGAAGACTTGCAAAATATGATAAAAGAAAATCCACAGGGCACTTTGTGGACATACATAAAGATGACTCAAATTTTCCTTTTTTGCAAACAAGTACAATGACACCATGCAGGCTTACTGGTTCCTCACACTTCCATTTGCAGTGGCTATCTGCTACAGTTAGGGTTAAAGATCTTAGTTTCACATTATTGCCCCCCTCTTACTCATCAGCTTTTGCTTTTCACTTTTGCTTTGGTTGAGGAAAACATGCAAACATTTTTTGTCTTTTATGACCTTCTACTAATTAAAAACTTACTTCCTTTTAGAGCTTATTTTAACAGCTTCTTTTTGACAGTGTTATTTATTTTACATTGTACTTTTCACTCTGATTTAAATGCTAAATTTATTTTCTACATCAGGAGTGTGAAACTGATTTTCCAAAAGGGCCACATAAGAAACATGGACTGTTGTGGAGGAGTTGCACTAACAAACGTATAAAGAGATAAAATTCATATAGAGTTCAACTTATTGTTTCTCATTAATATCCCACCCCTGTTTTACATGCAAGCCCCTCACCCCCAACCCCTCACCTCCCTAAGCCTGGTTCTGTCAGAGGTTTCTTCCTATTAAAATGGAGTTTTTCCTTCCCACTGTTGCCCGTGCTTGCTCATAGGGAGTCATTTTGACAGTTCAGTTTTCTCTTTAATTATTGCATGGTCTTTAACTTACAGTATAACGGGCATTGAGATGACTGTTTGTTGTGATTTGGCACTATATAAATAAAATTGAATTGACTTGAATTGAAATGGAGTATTGTCCTTAGTTTACAGGGGCCTCTCCTGAGATAAGCCGAGACTGAGCACTCATGGTCAGTCTGGTCACTGATTCATCCTTGGCTTTAATCATTTCTATCTCTCATGACTGATGAATTTTGACATAAAAATATATAAAGAAGTGCAGCTACAGAAAGTCAAACATTGACTCATTTTTTTAATTATATTTTTTTTAAATTTTGGTGTTACAGAGTTAGCATTTAGAAATCTACTACAGGCAGTAGGACAAAACAACACCTGTGTGCAGTCAGTGGAAAAACAGAGATGAGGTAAAAAGGCTACAAGTTACAAGTCACTCAACACCATTTCAAAACATGTATTTCGGCAAATATATACTTTTAATTACTAATATGTACATAGCGTGAAATAAATAATTATAAAAAAACATCAACTTTTAGAAATTCATAAAAACACAAGAACTACTTTGTACAAAGCTTTGGATTTAAAGACTTAACAAAAACAAATTAGAACATAACCAAATTATCCATACAGGTGATCACTCACAAAAAAAGTGTACTGTAACAGGTCTTGTACTACAAATGCTGGCTGCTGTGTAGTTCGCTAAAAAATGGCCTAAAATATGAAACTGGTTATGGCTGTTTAAGTCATGACATTATGCAATCCTGGGTGGGCATTTTTGAATAAAACGCACACACCTGAGATGTAGCATTACATTAGCTGTAAACATACTTGTTCAAAAAAATTTATGTAACTTTCTGTCTCAGCTTTCAGTAGTTTTACATTTTTCAAATAAATAAAAAGCTGTTTTTTCTTGTTATTTCTTCTCAAATCAAGGGAGAGCAACATGATTAACCTTTGCCCTGATGTTCAGCATGACTACAAGGTAACAGGTGACTATAATAACATGTTAAACTCTATTTTGGTCTATTTGGTTAAACTGTATGCAAAAATTAGTAAAACTTCACATTTTAAAATTTTCTATTTATTTATTTTTTCTAAACCAAACTACTTATAATAGATTTCTTTCACAGAAAGAATCAATACATGCCAAGAATATACATACAGACGAAGACAAACTGTATAAGGACCTAAACACGTACACATATTATCTTAGCAGCATTAAAACAAAAGGAAGTATTGATAGTTTCAGTGATGCTGCTTGTTGTTTAGTTTAGGAACAAAAAGCCACAGCTGAGGATGATCACATACACAGGTTTTGGTCATCACATTACAGTGACTGCAAATTACACTGCAATATACAGCTTATAAAATACAGCTTTGCCTGCTTTTAAAAAAAAAAAAAAAATTACCATTTCTCTTTTGTTTACCAGGGAGTACACTTTTATTTAATTAAATATCAAAGTAAAAGAATATTATATGAGAAAAAGGGAATACACCTTTCATAAATAACAGCTTTCCCCACACCGAGTCACGTGGCCCATTGCTAATACTGTTAAAAACAAGGAGAACATGCTTCATATTTATTAAAGGGACACAAGTGCTGACCTTTCACGCTCAGTTACAGCTCTCTGACTATCACAGCCTCACACAGGGGGTTTCTTTTCTCATCTTTGGTCATAACTCTTGGTGACGTTTTGATCCAGGTGTTTTCTGGCGTTTCGGGAAATGTGCAGACTGCGTGTTCTCTCGTTTTGCTGATGTTCAGCGGATGTGGCTTCCTGTCTACTCTCAAATCAAATTAGTGGTTTAAAGCAGATATTAACTGGTTAGCTTAAGAATTTGAGAATGTAAACACATTACAGCAAACAACTACATTCACTCAGGTGCAAGTGCATTCTTACCCAAACATCAGTAACATGTAAAACTTTGAAAAGAAATACTCACACATACAACGATCGTGTTAGTTTTTCGGAAATACACGCATAAAGTAGCCATATTGAGGAGGAGAATGCATGCTGTGGAGTGTCTGATCGTGTCAACTGCTCACAACTCTTGTTACGTTTCACTGCAAGAACAAGTGATGATTAAATACTGAAGGAAACGTTCACTTTCAATGAAATGTCTTTTTTTTGCCTCACAGACTTGAAAGCATTGGCAGTGCTGGACTACTCTCAACAAAAGTAACTACACAGGGACAAAAAAAAACAAAAAAAACAAAAAATCACCAATATGGTGTTTGTCAATTAGCCAAAAATTCTCCTTTCCTACATCAGCACACTTTTTTTTTTGTACTCGCTACAGATATCAAAATTATGGCCATCATCACAACTTTCAGTCCATAAGGGTGATGCTTGCAGACTTTGATATCTACTTGGTTGTTTCAGTTGATTTATGCAGAGACTCACTCTTTGCAGCATCAAAAAACACAAGGCAGTTGTGTCTTTGTTCGTGGACATGTCAGAGAGCATTACAGTCTCTCGGGTCTTGTAGGTAAGAATCTGCATTTGTTCTTCAGCCTACTGAAGTCACTATGTTTTGGTGAGAAAAAATGAGAACATCTCTATTTGCAGGTGTGCACGTCATACACCCTCACGCACTCCTGACAGCTGACATAGCAGCACCAGTGGAAAATACAGTGACACTTCTCTTTTCTTTTCTCAGTCCGTGTGTTGTGACCTCTGCCGCAGCACAAGAGGTCACACCCATCTATGCCATGGGAAGTCAGGTTGCAGATGCGATCCCGGGTGCCAAAGGAGCCAGTCTCAGGATTGGGGTCGCAGAAATTGGGTGAGCTTTCATAGTAAACCAGGTCACGCTCTGTAGGGGGTTTGAAGTAGTTGTACTTGGGTCTGAGGGTCTCCACCCATCCACGGGACTCCTTGTGTTTCTCAACCACCATCTCAGAAGCGCTGTCATACTTGTCCTTCATGTAGTCGCCAACAACTCGGAAGTCAGGCTGAGACCACCAGCAAGTCTTGACCTCGCAGCTGCCAGAGAGTCCATGGCACTTACACTTCAGAAACATGTTGTCATTGAGAGACTACAGATTAAAAACAAAGCAAAACAAAACAAAAGAACAAAGAAAAAAGTTTATTTAACTTCTGAAAGTATAACTGGTAGAACACAACTAGTAATGTGTATATCTTTCTATATAAATAAACTAACCATTCTCCCTGCTTCATTGTTATGGCGGTTCATTGCTGAGCGTGCATCAGGACGATTCTCTCTTGCATCAGCAAACTCCCGGGATACCATACTCCCAAACTCCACATCCTCACTGCAGCCACCCCACTTCCAGCCCTCACCAGGGGGGCCTTTGTGACGTGTATCACATCCACAGATGGTGGCTGAACCCTCAGCACAGGCACGGGTCACCGCAAATGCCACTCCCGCTGAGGCAATAGCGTGAACAAAAGCTGACTCTCGAGTGGCTGGAAAGACAAAGACAGACATCTGTAGCACATACTGTATATCAGAAAGTTTCTGGAAGGATCACTTGGATAATGTATCACTTGTATAGCTAATGTATTTCCAGTATTACATTCCTAAGATCATAGCTTTAATATATATAATAATGTATATAATTATTTATATTTAATCAGCTATCAGCACATGCATTCGTTATATGAATATATGCTTGTATAATCTCATCAGCAAAGTTTTTCAACCAAACAAGGAAACATCAAACAAACTAAGTAGTCCATTGCTCCTGTCTGTTGCTTGTGTTTAGGTTGTATTTACCACAGTGCACCAGCGTGTGGGTTAAATCAGCCCAGACATCAATCGTCCTGTCTCTAAATAAGGCCAGCAAGGCCTCTGCGTCTCTTTCTAACATAGCTAACTGATGAGTCAGAGGGATCAGGATCTTCCAGAGAGATGAGAGGAAGAGACGGGCCTGACAGGTCTATAATTAAGAGACTCAATTAAGCTTTTGAAAGGTTAGGAAACAGCCTCACACTGAGGGGACAGCTCATAGACACAACATAGAGATGGGTCTTTAGTGATCAGATATACCATTCCAAAAAGGGAGAGACTTTCCATGTATCCTTTCCCTGTCAACTGCTTTAACATGAATCATTAAGACAGAGAGGTTGCTTTGAATATATGTACTTGTATGGTCTTGCACAAACACAAGCAAAGACAGAGAAAGAAAAGAGAGAGCACGAAGTGGAAACTTTACGAGTAAACATGAACTGAACACAGTAAAAAAAAAAAAAAAAAGAGCAAAAGAAATATACAGAGATGGTTTAAGATCAATAGTGATATCTAGCATGGCTTGTGTGCATGTGTGTGTGTGTGCGTGTATGTGTGACCGTGCATGTGTCTGAAGAACAAAAAATGATAGGGGGAAAGAAAGAAAAGAAAAAAGCAAGGCATATAAAGCTAAGGGGAGCAGGAGCTCCTCCCTTTCAGCAGGTTCCAACCAGTTCGAGGACTAAAGGGCATTAGAAACAATGATGCAAGAAAAAAGGTCTACTGGCATCCTTCACCAGCCATTTTATTACTGCTACTGTATACACATGAGGCTACTAATGTTCAAATACATTTGAACTAATGCTCTCCTTCCTCAAATCTTGCTTTGTGAATCCAACACATTTCTTTTTATTTGGTGTTGTCTTATTTTCATGAAAAATCAAAGCAGTCAAAGACTGCGGCATGAAGAAACTGTCTGCAGTGATTAATTACACATCACCATGCTTCATCTAAAACTGACCGAGCGTGAGTTTTGTGACTTTAATTTGAGTGAGCTCTTGGATTTACATTATATCTGAAGTGACTTAGAAGACTCGGATTCAATTTCAGATGCAGATGAAATGGGAAAAATGGGATTATCCTGGGATAAAATAGCCAAAGGAGAAGGACTGATGCAAATGAAAAAAATGTCCTGGCAGTTCTTTGTGACCAGAGGGGCTAACCTAAAAAAAAACTTCAAGGGGGTATCTAAAGCCATAGATTTCTTGTACTAAGTCTACAGTTTTCAACAAACTGCTTTACAACATCATTACAAAGCCTTCAATGCAGTCATCATATAACAAGATGACTGCATTCAAGAAAATACAAATATCTGTGCCAAGAAATGCTGCTGTCACAAAGCTCTAAAAGTCTTATGGACTTTGCAGACACAAGACATTATCTCACATTGTAAACTTAGTTTCAGTATTTGAACATCATTTTAATATGGTATGTGTGTGGTCCATTTATACATGATAGTAAACAACCCACTGAAAGATGCTAATAAAAACATGATCCAACTAGAACTCATATTTCATGTGTTGTGTTGTGCTTTCGTTTATATTGCACATTGTCAAAGAGGAGTTAAATTCTGGAATTTAATCCACCTGCAACTGCCTTTTCTTCACCTGGAAACTCCACCTCTGACATTCTTAAGAGCTTGGGAAAAAAAAGTGACTGGACTTTGTTCAGTTTCTTTGAAGACCACTTATGCAAGAGGCAACCGAAGAAGAAAGAACTTTCTGAAAGAAGCTGAAGAAGTCTTCTTCAGTGAAGAAGCCTCTTGGATAAGAGGTGAAATGTCTTCAAAGAAACTGAAAGAAGCCCAGTAGCCTTTATTCAAGCTCTTGAGACTATCATGACCTGGATGACTGAGAATCTACATAGACACACCTCTGCTATTAGCTCCGCTGCTTTTCCTTAGTTTTATGACCAATTTGTGGTATTTCTTCTCAGACAATGCTTTTCCACCAAACTTTGCCAGACTCTGGCAGGCCAAGTGGTCCCTACAACCTGCTGGGGGGTTGAATCCCCTATTGTGTTGCCACTGTCACGCTGTGTTAGTCCCACAATAGCCCAAGATATTTTATATGAAATTTGCCCTGGCTAGTGATTAGTGGGGACCAAGTTAAGTCATAGCAACAGAGAACTATGCATTGGCTGGACCCCGCTTGTCGGCAGACAGGGAAATCCCTATTCAAATGGTTTAATAAAACAATCTAAAGGGCGTGTGAATGGGGAAAAGCACTTTTTCTCCTGCTTAATCTCATGGTTCGAAGATATTGTGCTCTGAGCAGTGCCCAGCAGGGAGTGGGGCTCAGGCCCCCCATCAACTCCATTTACCACATCCCGTTTTTCTTTCTTGCCCAGAGTTAATGATATACTGGTGAGCCAGCTTCCCTCCCCAGCATGGAGAGACATACGTCTCATGAAATGCAGAGACCTCTTGGCTCATCCTAAATAGTTACACTTTCTCATCCTTAGGTCATAGGTCATAACCCACTTCCCCATGGCCTTTTCCTGGTTAGTTTAGATGGGACTTGATAAATTTAGATCCATTTATTTAGGTGTATTTCCTGGCAGACAAAGTAGCTTGGGCAGTGCAAAAGCACCCACAGTGAATAAAGACAAGCTAGAGCTACAATAGTGTCAAACCTTTCAGTGTAATTTACATATTACATAATAAGAATTTCCAATGAATTTCATTTTTAATTTAATGGCTTCAAGAAGAAAAGTAGCTGTGCTTGTCTCTTCCTGTATAGGTGTTAACACTTGAAACTGTAACTGTCCATTATTTGTAGCGAAGTAAGTAACCTTTACTAATTCTATCATATGAGTCATAAACTGGAGACTGATCGTATCCATATAGTAGGTAGGTGTTCTTTAAATACCAAGAATACCAAAATAACTCTGGGATTGGCTCTGTGGACTGAGGAACACCTGCGCAGCTTTCTATTACCTTTCATCACAGGCAGATTCCAGCGGTGCATGTTTTTTTGACACTTGAGTTAATGTAAATTAATGAGTGCTGACGTAGACATAGCCTAGAGGTATGGCTCATGATTTGGGGTGTGGAGAAAAAGTGGTTTAGACCATGCATAAGGAGAGAACATGCTAAAGGATATGTCTGTTTTTTTGTTTTTTTTAAAGTAATGTTACTTTTAGATAAGTGTTTGTATTGTCAATCAATGCATAGTAACACTGAGCAGCAGCATTTTTATGTGTACATAGCTAAAAGTAGTACAACTCATTAAATTGGTTTTCCACAAGCGAAACCTATTTATTTCAGTCAATTCTTTGCCTCTTCACTGTACCCTCAACTCAATTCACACAATTTCCTTTTCTTTTTTCTTTTTTTTTGTAAAGGGTTTATTCCTTTAGTCCATCTTAATCCACTTCTTTAAAACAAACTTCTAATGTTCTTGGTGGAACTGAAGTGGACATGGATAGTGATGCACTGAACTGACAGTAGCTAAGCCTCTGTAGCAAGTAAAGGCGCCCACTCTTCCTTTCAGATCTGGCCACAAAAAGGCAGGAGGAAACAAGAGTCTGAATTTCAGACAAACTGACACCAGTGAAGACAATGGCAGGGTTGCATGGACAAACACTAGCATCAATCAAATCCAATGAAATGGAAGCTCTCTCCTACTAAGCCCTATCAAAGGCCTGTGAGCCCCTGAGCCACTCTCCTCGGCCTTTGACAAAGGCACTTAATCCAGCCACTTTGACCTCTCACATTATTAAGGGCCTGAGTGACCCTAATCCAATCAAACTGATTTACTAGAGCCCAGTCGCCACCTTCTCTTTCCAGTCAGTACCCCTGCAATTTAGGCCTGGGAAGGGACGCAAAAGGAAAGATGTAGTGGCGTTTTGCACCACAATAGCCCAGCGATTGAGCACCCCTATCAGCCACCAACTTCAACTCAAGCCTTTTCTACCAACTGGCTCAAGAGTTTATTAAAAGCAATTGCCCTAACTGACCTCCGGCCCCTAGTGTTTACATCAATCTTCTGTAAACTAGATGATGAGTTTAGATCACGACCTCAGCCACCTGTGCCTTCCATGCATTCTTTAATTTGAAGCCCATAACTCATTTCATTTCAGAAATCAGGAAGAAGCAATAAATTATCTAACTGAAATATGGATGGGATATTTTGGAAAACAGTCTCATTTGCTTTCTTGCAGGGGGATGGAATGAAGTGAATGTCTGTACACTAAATATGAGGTCAAGAACAAGTTAGTTTAGCTTAGCTCAAAAACTGGAAAACTTGTCTGTGGCAAAATATCTTGTTATAATATTCTTAACTGGCACTAGCCCCTCACAGATTTCTAGGTGATATTTCCTTTTTAAAGACTTAATCATAATCAACTGCATTAACTGTTAACAATAAAATGATCTTTCTATCTTGTTTTTCGGCCAGTTTTCTAGACAGTGGCGATTTCTCTTGCCTGAGCTCATCATTAGACACATACCTGAGAGTCATCTACACATAAGCTAAAAATTTATTTTGAAATACCTTTATGCCTCAGGTCAGAATCCTAGGTAAGGTACATCAGAGGAAAATACCAGCAATCACAGGGGATCCCCTCCTAAAGAAAACTCCAACAAGACCAAACTTACTCGACTTAGGCTAATTGTGTACATTGTTTCACGCACACAGGGCCCCTCAGACTTGTTCAGTCTAAAGTCTATTTAAACAAGGATTGGAATAAGCATAATGAATGATGCATGCAGGGAGTGCGGCTCTGCTAATGCTAATATGAGACAAAGGGGGATATAGAATTGTTAATGGCAGAGTTAATCAGCAGAGAGACACAATAAGTCACTTTCATTGCTCTTTTTTTTTTAGATGGTTTAAAGAACTAAACATTTCCAAGAACTTTGTAATAATAAGACGTTCTCAAACACATATTTAAAGGCAGTGGAGTCATCATAAGCTACTGCTTTACTATAGTCATCTTTTCCTGTCAGAGAGAGGCATAGTTATTTTTTGTTTCTGCGGAACGTGTTGCCTACTTTTCACTAATAATGCTGATAATGTACATTTCTTTAAGAGATTTGTTTTGTCAACTAAGGACTCTACAAATCTACAAGACTTTAATGTTGTAGATTTGTCTGAATTCTGGTTTTGCAGATTCTGACTGCTCATGTTTGTGAGATGTTGCAAAAAGCAGAATTTGGATTGCAGCTTTGACATATGTTTAGCACACCTTAGGCAGGGATGGTTACAAACCCCCACTAGGAACCCTTGAAAGTTTAAACTTTGCAATGAGCCTAATGTTTTCTGACAGAAAAGTAGCAGGAAAGAACAATCTGCATCAGAATCCACACCAGTGTGCTGTGTAACAGTACCTTTATCTAACACTGGCCCAAAAATGGCCAGACTGTCATTGATTGTGGTGCAGTTCCAGCGTCTGCCTCTGAACTGGTGCTGGCACTCCTGGATGCCAATCTTCACCCCCTCAGCCACACTTGGCATGATTTCCACATAGTTCCGGCAGAAACGCAGCTGCTTCGGCACCAGACCTGGTATGCTGCCACAAAGGATAGGTTGAGTACCCAGTGATGAGTACTGGTGGCCAACTGCTAGTGACCTACAAGAAGAGAGGAAGTCATGTTGTCAATGTATTTTCATAATTATATCTTATGCGCTTATCTGTCTGCGCCTTTATCTATTGATATAACACCACTCAAGTGGGAGACTAATTTCCCTCCTGGTGCAGTGTAATTTTATGTCTGAGTATGTTTGATTGTGTGTGTTTATTTGCTGTATCAGATGCTACCATTAGACGTCCATTCTTTATCCCTTCAACTACCCTCTCTGCAGGCACCTGGCCTTTGTGTGTATTGAAATTGCAGCCCTGCAATCTCAGAAGCAGGCAATGTTTCTGTATAAGATGAAAGTCCGTAATGCATCCAGAGGTCTTCATAGACCTTAAGCTGACAACTTGGAAAACTGCACCTTGTTATTAACTGTCCACACACTTAACAGGCCTTCAGCTTAGGGTAATAAGAGTGCAAACCCTACGCTGAAACTTCAGAGAGTGTATTAAGAGTAACACTGATCCTCCCCTCCTTTTTTCCTTTGAGGAAGGTATTCTGGGATACAACAAGTGCAAACTTGGTTCACTGATTACATCTCTCTCTCTTCATGCTTGTATTGCTTTCTCTCTGTCTTTATTTTCTCGGCCTCTCAATTAAGACACGTAGTGGTCATAGATATTGGATATCCACTGTATGAATGAAGTATTTATCTGGGCCGTTTTTTTTAAAAGACATTGCTGTACTGTGCTTGTATGTCTATGTTTTGGAATTTCCACACTACAGAAAAATGTATATTAATTGGTTTAAAGTTGCACATAATTTTTTTAAGATTCTAGTAATATCATCAGTGGGGAGGCTGATTTGATCTGTCTGTAGCCAAAAAAAAAAAAACCCAGCTTATCTGTGTCTCTGTATTAGCCCTAAGATAGACTGGTAACCTGCCCAAAGTGTACCCTGCCTCTTGCCTGAAGGCTGGATGGAAGGGTAGATGTAAAAGAATGGATGAATCAGTAAATGACTTTTTTTTTCTGAATGCATGAATCACTGACCTTAAGTGCTTGCCTTCTGTGGTGAACTATCAAAATCAGTACTTTGATTCTTTCGTAATGTCACAGAAGATCCAAATTATTTAAAAGCACAGCTCCTGTTATCTTTGGCAAATACCCTGTGGAGTAGCAACAAAGTAGCTTGCTGGCAATCAAGACAAGCCCTTAATTTACATCAACTGTCTATTAAAGACTAAATGCTGGAAGGAGTACTGTGTTGATCCTCCCCTAAGCGATACTGGATTCATAATGGTTGATGTAAATTCTCTATAAATGCAGCTTCAGAGCAGGTGTGCAGTGTTTTGTTTTGCAGTTAGTTCACTGTCTACCGACCTGTTCACTGTTCAAGGACTAATCCTTGATCAAAACAAGATTACCAAATTCCTGACTTTGGCCCTCAGGCAGGGTTTTTTTTTTTTAACCCCAAAAAAGATCCCCTCAGCCAAATGACCCCATGCTGTTGGTTTCTGGTGGCTTTCATCGTGTTGACCCCAATTAGGTTTTACATTTAAAGGTTGATTTTTAGCTCTCTTTCATTATTAAGGCTGTCTGTCAGGTGTGAAAGGATCTTCTGAGCCACGAGTTGACCTGATGAGTTACTCCTGTTATTTCTCCCAAGCAAACACCAAAGAAATGAGTCACATTGGTTTCAACAGAATTTCTTGCCTAAATTTTATAAACTAGACTACTCCAATTCATCATAAATGAGACATCTAGTATGTCAGCAATGGCAAGTTGAAAAGTTCTCCAGAAGAAATCCCATTTGTCTACCTTTTGTCTGCTACAACCATCAGTATACAAGCCAGGTTCCTACTACAGTTAACCTCTTTTTGACTGTTGTCAGGTCATCAACCAAGAAGCACTGGTTTGAGTTTGGGTTGTCCCAAACACACACAGAAGCGGAAGAACATACAGAGGTCTCTTATTTTAATGGATATGAAGGTTCATGTCAGTCATAGTACTTTCTCTTTCTATTCTCGAACATCCTCAGCATTCATTTCCTCTACAGAGAATACAAATATGCATCTTTCTGGATTTGGCAACTGCGTATTTTAAAAATATTTTGCAAGTGTCACTGAATGAATGCCAAATGCATCCCAGCGGCAGAAAATTGTGGAGGTCAATGGTCATATTATCTCAGCAAAAACAGCAGCTTGTGAGGGTCAGGCATTTCTGCCAGGTCATCTCCTTGAACTGTGTCCCACAAGATCATCGTGAGTCAGTGTGCTTAGGCTGCTCAGCTCAAGTGTCTCTATGCCTGTCTAAGTGGGGCTGAGTAATCTCTGCCACCTCTTTCCTGTGTTAGGAAACGGCCCATGAGAGGCGGCAGGGCATGTTTCACCATGGATGATTTATGATTGTTTTAAGAAGCTATTGCACAAAAGACAGTGTTGTAGGATACTAATTCCAACAACTATCGAAAAATACCTGCTGTGTTATTCAGATTTTAGGTATTTACTGAATCCCTGCAACTTTAATCTCTTTAATTCTTAATAAAAGTTCCACTGATTTCTTCAGAGCAGCTGCTTTGCAGAGATGCTGCATTTGTGATGTTCGGTATAACCAATAAGGAACACTGGATTCACCCAAGCTGTTGAAATTTATGCTTTCTATGTAACAGTGAAAACTGTTACATATATTTTTGCTTAAGTATTTATATTTGACATTCAATTTTTGTCTCAGTACAAAGTTTCCCCCACTCATCTAAGTGTATCCAGCACAGGTTTAATGCATATTTCAGCAAGCCCAAGCAAGGTGCTTTAGAATTACCACTTTACTTGTGGGCCCTGAGGCCTTGGAGCCAACTTTGACATCAAGAGAATATGTTTGGGAAAAGGAATGTGCGGCAAGTTTTCACCTCCAGGTATTTATCTTCTAAGGTGGGGTGGACTAGTGAAGAAGGCGGTGGAGTGGCGGGTGCAGCCAGGCTATGTCATGGCAGGTTGAGAAGAGACAGACATGAACCTGTCTTAGCGCAGAGCCGTATCCCCAAGAACTACTACGGAGCAGGGTTTGAGTGTGATGCAGCTCTGATGGCTGCTTCAAGGCAAGTTCCTCAGTTTCTGTCAGCAAAACATCCCGAGCTGCTTTTCACAGAAGTTCTAGATCATAGATGGCTGGCATGCTGTTAGCAAACGGAGAGACAATGCAGGCATACCGAGTGCAATCCCAAAAGATCCACATTATTTGACTTAGGATGAGTTGCCATGAAACAGAAAAAAATCACTCAGTAATCTTTCAAGTAAAAAGAAAAAGGTTCAGTATTGTGCCAAGACGACAGAACTGAAAGGTGTTTTCACGAGCGACTTTTGCAGTAAGAGATTGTTTTTATAAATGTGAGTGATGCAGCAGAATTGTTCCCATTATGTTTACTTGTTGCTTCTGTAGTTAGACTCTTCAGTCACTGACCTGGCACCCTCCAAAATCAAACAATCAACACAGAAGTTAGTTCTTGACTTGCTGCAGGGTTTCAGCTATGACACAATGGAAAACTGGCCTTCCATTGTGTCATTCAACCTCCACAAAAAAAAAAACAGAAAAAAAGAAAAAAAAGAGTGAAATTCAAGGTCCTCCCTGGCTGTCTTTGCCAAAGTACTAAGAAAAATAAAACAAAACATAACTTTGTCTTGCACTGGCTTTGAACAAAAAGTAAAGAAGATGCTCAAATTTGGTGATACACCAAAGATCCAAATAAGCTGGATAATAATAATAATAATAATAATAATAATAATAATAATAATAATAAACAGTTTACTGATTTAGGTCAAGTTCGAGAGGGCCCACTTTTATATCAGGATTTCCTTCCAGCTGAGCATGTAATTAGTTTCTCATCAGTCTCACCACCAGGGGACCCATTAAGAAAAGTAGATTAGGTATCCGCCAAATATTGAATGATTTATTAGAAATCAGGCAAAAGAAAACATATTATTTATGGGCTGTGATAACAGCTGAGACTGATGGATGAAGCTTGAACATTATAAACAAAACATCTTAATGCAGAAGATACCAAAGTACAATTATCCCATTGTTTTTAATTACATACTAATTACACTTCCATTATTTTAACACTTCGCTGCTTCCTGTCCAATCTGACGATTGAAACATATTTGAAGGACGATTTATTAATGTCAGTGTCATGCATTTAGAAGGCAACATGATTTAAAAATGCAGTCAGGAGCGGAGTATGAAAATGACAATGACAACGCACCACCAGACACCACCATTTACACACACACACACACACACACACACAGAACGCACGCACGCACGCACACAGACACCTGTTGCATTCTGGAAATCAAAACTACTCCTGATTTGCAGGTTGCATGCTTCATTCATATGTGCCATTAGTATTAAAATCAGCCAGAGATAGCCCCGTCTATTCGCCTATTACTTTGGTTTCCGTGCGTTTCTAAGGGTCTTTTATCCTAAAGAAATGACCTAATTATCAAGACAAGCTGTGGATTTCTTACAATTAAAAAAAAAGTAACGTCAAAACATTATCATCAGCGCACACCGATGCCGTGCAGCTGACAGAAAAGTTATCAGAACCATAACCACTCAAAATTCCAGATCAATCACACTCCCCACACCTTTTGTTAAATGTGCCACATTTGTCCGGGAAATAATGAAAATAAAGCTTACCACCAGATGGGATAGCTTGCCATGACATGCGTAAGCCCACAGAGCAACAGGAAACATCCAAGGCATATCATCCTTAAAGTTTCGTAAAACATCTCCAGCAGAATGCCTACATACGCACCCATCCGCGTACCGATTTTAACCGAAGCGCTAAAAAAAAAAAAAAAAGAAAAGAAAAGAAAAAAAAATCAGCACTGATGATTTTTTTTTAAAATTTCTATCCTCAAATAAAAAAAACAACAACTAAAAAAACCCCCAAAACAAAACAAAACAAAAAACAAAAAACAACAAAACAAAAACAAAAAAGCAGAGGTTAATCTCTTTCGCGACTACTCCTGGCAGAACTCTCGGAGCAAAATATTAAAAGTTAAAAGCCGCTTTTTTTTTCTTTCCTTTTTTTAAGGACCCAATCAGCAGGTATTGCCAAAGGGGGAATTCTGATGATATGTTCCCTCTGTTGGCTTGTCAGGCAGCTTGAACTCAAACACCAGAATGAGCTAATTTTAAGATGTGTTTTAGTGCTCACTGGGAATCAGTCACATTAGCATGCAGCGTGTGTGTGATATATAATGTTGTTTAAAGGAGAGAGGGAGGGTCTGAAGGATTTTAAATAGACATCGGAACCCCTGTGGATTGCGTAGCTATAACAACCTGTCCGGATTTCACTCCCTGGCATGAAGCTTCTAAAATGCAGAAATAAATATGTGTGAATTGCTTCAGACCATTATTAAGCCCTAGAGTCCTTTATGTGCGCCTCTTTGTCGTGAATGTAAAATTAGAGGTTTGGAGTTGCTTCTGACAAGATGAAGGGT
>JAMQGT020004320.1:0-5000 GCA_024447675.2 Pterophyllum scalare | reverse complement strand
CTGAAACCTTGAAAACAAAATACATGATTGCCTCTCCGCGTGGGTCACAGTAGGTCTCAAACAGTCTCTGTGGAGGTCTTTGGCCATAACATTTTTCCTCAGAATGACTCAGATAATTGTTTTAGTGCTGAAGTCACACATTAGGGCAGTGAGATGGAGCTCTGGGGGCCAGAAAACACAAACAGACAAAACAGCTTTCATTACAAGAACAGCCTAGCATGTCATATCAGGGAGCGCTTTTTTCTATCAGCTGCTGAGAAAGAGAGAAATATTTTCACTTCTTCACTTTCTTTTAGTCTCTTCTTCTCTGGTCTTTTCCACACAATGACACTTTTTCCTTGGGTCATCCCAGGTCGCAATCAGCAGCGAGGGAGACTGCACTGGCTGCAGCTGCTCAGCTGGACTCTGTCTCGTTTCATTAATGCTAAGCAAAGCAGATCACACCATTCCATCAACAACACCTGCCGTCAGGACCGCGACCCATTCACTATACATTTACCATCTCATCTGTCTATGTACAGCAACCTGTAGTTTCCTGGCACAGCCTGCTGACATGTCATGACTTTTGCTGTTGAGACTGCTTTGTGTCATTGTAGGTGCTCTCTTCAGTGGAATGAAGTCAACCTGTATGAATAGCCATGCTTGTTCAAGGGCAAATAGAAAACTGCAATTCTGCAAACACCTCTCAGGCTGGGTGTTTCACACGTGGCTGGAAAACCATGAGTGGATTGTTTCAAGCTGCCTGGGCAATAACAGCCTGTGGTCTGATATTAATGTCATTGTTTACAAGAAAGCATAATGTATGCTTGCATGAGCAAAACTGTTTTAATATAATGGTTACATAACAAATTTGTTATCCAATAAAATAATCCAAAATATGCCTTTGGAAGAATAATATCTACTATGCAGTTACACAGCAGGAGCAGCAGCAGCAGCAACTTAGATGTGCGTACTTAAACATTTTCAAAAGAGGACAGGCCACCACACGCTCAAATGCAATTTGGCACAGGTGTGTCATAACACTTCACTAGAAAACGTGCATGGATGATAGGCTAACTGCCACAAACGAAGCACCAGGATTACGATCCACAGCAGAGAGAGCAGCTACCGTCTTGTTTTCTCGCACAAGAAATCCAGAAGACAGAATTAGACAACAATCCTGGTGTTGAGGGGGCGTGTTTTTGGTGTTATGTTTTGCTCCTTTGTCATTTAAACTAATTTTTAAATTTATTTAATCAGTAATCCCTGATCTGTTGTTGTCTCAGATGCGATTAGAGGTTTCGAGAGCTCTCCGGCCCACGAAGGCGGACTCCTCCTGCATGTATCCTGAATCCTGAGAACTGCTGCAGATGGTGCGCCCGTTGCCTGAAACAGCAGAGTGGCGCAGACGCACCGTCAGCCTCCAAACCTAAGCCACAAATTATGTCTGGTACATGGAAAAGATCATGTGGCCCTGCAGCGGAGTAGAGGTGGTGAGAACGAGGAGTTTGGTGGTAACTGGGTTGGGATTGGACGGATACGATTTACATTCCTCTCCAGGGATGTGATATCAAGACAAGGTCAGACCAAGGCTAATACACAAGTCACCGAGGAGAGGGAGGAGGAATCTAATCTTTGCTCTTTACTCAAAATGACATTTTTACATAGACTACAATACTGTATTTCTGAGTAAACTTTGCATACCTTTTATGAGATGCAGTCTGCCTTGATTAAACTAATTACCTATAGACCCCTTCTCTTGTCTAATTTGTCTTGTATACTGTGTTTCTTAAAATTTGTACTGTAACACTGAGATGCTTTGGATGCATTTGCCTTTTCAAGGAAATACCGCATACTCGATTTACATTCTACAGTACATTCCAGTTCATTTCAATAGTCGGT
Source organism: Pterophyllum scalare (assembly GCA_024447675.2). Lineage (NCBI taxonomy): Eukaryota > Metazoa > Chordata > Actinopteri > Cichliformes > Cichlidae > Pterophyllum > Pterophyllum scalare. Next base: position 3,119 of record JAMQGT020004320.1, on the reverse strand, counting down.
GTACAGACTAACCTCAAAGCCCAAAGGGAACCTCATTGTAATTGCAAAGAAATGTAACACTGCAGTCTAACACTCTAATCTGAAATGAGTATTCTAGTCACACTTGGAGCTGAAACAAAGTTGACTTTTTTTTACACTGTGTTACTTGTGGGTGACTCTCGTGGAAATTCTATACGTCTGTTTTTCAGGTAGAAATCTGCAAAAATGCATTTAGTTCACTTATGCACACACATTATCCTCTGAAAGAGGGTCAGCGACGCAGTAGAAGGCAGAGCAGCAGAATGTGCAACAGCAGAGAGAGGAATACTCCTGACAACCTGAAGAGATTAGTGTCCATTACCAAACAAATTTCTACTACCACCTACAGCACTTATGACAGTCTTCAGTTCAACTCTCATAGGAGCTCCAGTAAAAAAAAAAAAAGAAAAAAAAATACACGCTTTTGTCCTCATGGCAGTGTTCCCTCGACACCAGAATGAAACAAGCTCTGTTTTCTCGGTTGCTGGGTCTGAGAAGAGGGGGTGAGCATGTTTTAAGAAGGGTGTGGGAATCAATTATCCCACTCAAGAGACATGCAGGACCAGTGGGTATTGCTTGGGATTAGTGTCCATTCTTGTCATGTACTGACAAACCCTCCCGCTGATCTCCTTAACACCAGGTGTTATTAAGAAGGCCCTTACAGGGGGCCTATAGGCTTTTGAATAACTGCCCTTTAGAAATGACTGACAAGCTTATAATGATAAAAAAAAAAGTGCATTCCTGTGCTTTCATGTGCTCACCTGTGCGATTTTTCAAATTATATTGAGCATTGTCTAAGCTGAAAGGGAAATTATGCGAAAAGGTAAATTCATAAGAATTATAACCTGAGCTGTCTTGATTAATCTGCTTTTACAAACTGATTAGAAATATGCGTCATCACTTCTTTGAAAATATGCATTCTGGTGGACAGCAATTTGAGAAGATCAGTGCTCCTCTCTGTTGTTGTCTATATATGTGAAGCTTTATTCAGCAGCTGCTAAGCACAAAGGGTGGGAGCAGAGGGTTAGAGCTCGCCTTGGTATTTAAATTTAACAGAATCCTCTTTTCTATCTGAAACATTTACTGTTTGTTCAACCCATGCACAATCCAGAGTGTAAAAACATCAACAGTCCATTTTTATGTGGATTACCTGCTGGACTCATTCATCATGCTCTTGCTTTTCTGAGCAAAGGAATAGTCCAATGCATAAATCCATGTACAATGTCAATCTATCTTGGTTTTTCTATGGATTATTAAACCAATATATAAAATTTTGAGGTGCTGGTAGATGGATTTAAGAATATTTATTACCTTTAAACAGTCAAATTGAAAGCTAAGTTGGTATTCTATTAAGCTAAGGTAACCAGCTGCATATTCAACAGACAGATTTGAGAGTAGCATTTGTTTTCTCATTTATCTTTCCAGAAAGCTAATAAGCATTTCACCCAAAATGCCAAATGTCTGCTCATAAATACTTTCCCACATTAGTTCAGTCAGCACTTAAAACCTCTAAACTTACAAACTGCGCAAAAGATTAATAACTGCTGATGTGTGTTTTTGGGAAGTGATCAGCAGAGATCCAACATCACCTGGAGCATGCAACGATAATTTTTAAGCTTGCTCACTTTAATCTTTAATTTGAGGTGCCGTTGTGTTTACACACAGTTAGCAGAAACTTGGCTCACTGAAGTCACTTGGCCCATCTGCAGTGAATGGGCTGGATATTGTTTGAGATTGGGAATGAATAGACTTCATCTCAAATCCTGGCAGGAGCGCTCCCCAGGTGTAGCTGAGGAAAACCTGGACCCTTCCCAAGTTCAGATACCTCTCTCTATTTACGTGCCAGAAATGAAGGTGTGTGTGGACACAAAAGATGTTAGTTGGTAGCTGAGCCATTGAAAGGTGTTTACACAGGAGTTAAGTAGGGTTGTCAATGCCTAAAGACATTCTCAGCTGGCAAACAGTCAGTGGATATTATTTACAAATCAAGAGGTCAGCTCTGTCAACCAATACTGCTTCTCACTCACACTGTAATTGCAATGAATGTGTAGAAATCGGTGAGGATTGTTGTCATGCCAGTCAGGTGTTCCTGGAAAAAACAAAAACGTAATCACGTATTATTAGAGGACAAAATGTGTTTTCATTAAACAAAGCTCTGCAATCTTAAATGTCCATGCACAGTATTTGCTCTGCAAACATACATGTTTTTAAATACACAGTGAGACGGTAGGGATTGCATGTTAAAAAAGGCATTCTGTGACAATAACTAAAACTTTTGGTAATCTCTAAAATCTTAAGCAATCAATGCGTAGGAAGAGTAAATATTTTTCAGGAGCAGGCCTGCCAAAGGGTTCACATTACTTCCCTGAATGATTGATAGTTTGCCAATTGATTTATGGTGCTCAATATGATATTTTGCAAAGTGATTAAAGGTTTCATCCTCTGCTTTCAGATTTCTTGTGAAATCGCCTACAGTTATATTTGTGGACAAATTTACTTCATTGTGAACTGCGGATGAACTCACCTCAGCGCAGCTGGTTTAGGAGAACTGATCACTGTGTCTTGCAAAAGGCAAGACCCGACTGATATTTAACTTCAATAGACAGTCTTTAGCCAAAATCTACTAAACAGGAATATTCTGAGTAAAACTAAACTAGTATCAGTCCCTGTGAGTGATTGAGAATACTGATGCATTACAATGAATTTTCTATAACAACAATATAAAACTGCTAACTTATTCAGTAAGTGGTTACGTGATCTACAAGAATGAAACGTCAGTTCACAAAACAATTTCCAGACAAAGTGCACTCGTGATAAAAACTACTCCAGAAGCTGTTCTGATGCTCTGGAGTTGACCTTGTGGTGGGACAGTTTCATCGGCTGTGCATACTTAAGTATACTTATAGGGTATTATCTGAGTACAGTACTTTTAATAATACTGCATACTTAGTTTCCAACACATGTGTATAGGTAAGCTATTTTAAAACACTAACTCCAAAACAAAGCCCATCTGAACTAGAATAGTGTCTCTGCAATATGTTGCTTGTGCTGGATTAAACCCAATGCTTGATTTGCCGTTCTGGAAATAAACAGTCACTGAG
>JAMQGT020004319.1:0-13887 GCA_024447675.2 Pterophyllum scalare | reverse complement strand
ATTGTTATGTTCCCTGTTACTTCGTTCAGTTACGTATTGTTCAGCTAAAGCAACTAGGAATTATTTGCTTCTTTTTTTTTTTTTTTTTTGGTTCACTGGCACTTTAATTATAGCAGCTGGAGATAGTTTTACATTGAGGGAGTTACAATGAGATTACATTAATATGTGTTACATTGCATAATGACAGATTGCGGTGCAGTTGTCTTTTTCTCCTGTACACAGTCTAAGGCTCAAACCAATATTTTTTATGTGGAGTTTGCCATACAATAAAGGCACAGCATACCCTGTAGTGAAACTGACCCTAACACTTGAGCTAGTTTGCCAAGAACTAAGTGAAACCCACACTGACTCTGAAATCTTACATAACATACAAGCAGGCATTTTTATCCCACATGGGACAGAATGTATTCAATGACCTGAGATGTAATGTCTTTATATTTGAGACAGATGGCTTTGTCAGCTCCATTTCAAAACATGTTTCATATTAGGCACAGTGCACTGCGTGAAATGTTTACACCATAAAACAGTTAAATCTGAGGAGAGTTTGTGGTCAAACTACCTCAGAAGAAGCAGCTGCACATTATCAGCTGTCCTGACCTCCCGTGGCCCGAGCAACACACAACTGCACACAAGGGATCTGTAGCAGAAGAGCTACTTCCTTCACAAAGAGTGGGTTAGACCTGCTGTTGGCTGTGTCTAACTTTGATAACAAAACTATGATGAAATAAAGGTTTAAAAAATTGATCTAAATAACAAGGCATCTTTTGAAAATGAAATCCCTTACAACTGAATATACATTCAGAGGCCATTTTGTTAGGTACACCTGTTAAACTGCTTGTTAATACAACCTAATCATCCAATCACATGGCAGCAACCAGATGCTGAAGTTCAAATTGAGGATCAGTTACGGAGCAAAATGTGACTTAAGTGACTTTGAACGTGGGCTGAGAAAGTTCAGAAACTGCTGATCTACTGAGATTTTCCCACACAACCATCTCTAGGGTTTACTGAGAATGGTGTGAAAAAGAGAAAAATATCCAGAGAGCAGCAGTTCTCTGGGTGAAAATGCCTTGTTGATGTCAGAGGAGCATGGCCAGACAGCTTCAAGCTGACAGGAATGCAACAGTAACTCACATTACCATATGTTACAAACAAAGTATGCAGAAGAGCATCTCTGAACATGCTGAACATGTAGAACACATCAAACCTTGAAGTAGATGGCCTACAGCAACAAAAGACAACACCTTGTGCCACTCTTGTCATGTAAGAACAGGAAACTGAGGCTCCACTTCACACAAGCTCAGCAAAACTGGACAAAAGAAAATTGGGAAAACATCACCTGGTCTGATGTGTCTTGATTTCTGCTATAACATTTGGATGGCAGGGTCAGCGTTTGGTGTAAACAACATGAAAGCATGGATCCATCCTGCCTTGTATCAACAGTTCAGGCTGCTAGTGGTGGTGTAATGGTGTGGGGGATATTTCCTTGGCACAAGTTGGGCCTCTTAGTATCAGCTGAGCTTTGTTTAAACACCACAGTCTGTCTAAGTATTGTTGCTGACTATGTCCATCCCTTTATAACCACAGTGTACCCATCTTCTGATGGCTGCTTCCAGCTGGATACCACACCACGTCACAAAGCTCAAACCATCTCAAACTGGTTTCTTGAACATGACAAGAAGTTCATTGTACTCAACTGGCCTCCAGAGTCACCAGATCAGGACCAAAATCTGAGGAATTTTCCCAGCATCTTGCTAACTCTATGCCATGAAGACTTAGTTCTGTTCTGGAGGCAACAGGGGGGCACGGCACAGTAAAAAACATGCGGTCACTAGCAAAAGGATCGCACTCAACTTTATCAGTAATTGCAGCACTGGTCACAGGTGCAAAGGCAAACAAGGAAACCAGAGACGTCTTCGTATGTGCAACGTGTAGTCACATTTTGTACCAGTTGCTCATAACGTACAGGGGCTTCAAAACCATGGTTGTCTACGGATTACCCCCAACACAAAGGCATAAATGAGTCCTGTTCTTACATAGCCCCTTTTCACTCTACATGAGCACTCAAAGCACTTTATGCAGCATGTCTCATTTACCATTCACACGAGCACTTTCTATCCAACATTCTCGACTAGATGACTAATCGTTGCTATTGTCACTACTCGGTCCCAGACGTACTAGTTGGTTAGCCTAATTGTTAAGATTTTTATTGTGGCTCAGTGCCGTAAATGGTTGTCCTAAATGTTACGCAGCCATCTGCCACCACCTCTGACATCATCATAGAAAAATGCCATAACTCTGTTAATCTTGGCCTGATATTTTTATGAGGTTTAATATTGTTATAACGTGCAGTGTTCATAATCCACAATGTGCGGTGCCACACAGTTATCAGCATTTAAAGTGCAATTCATTACTGAAGAGTGAGATTAGTTTTTGACATTGTCAATTTAACAGTCATAAAATCTAACTTGATATCTGAGTGTTCTTTTTTCCCCTAGTTTATTCGACTAAGAAATTAGTTGCCAGGAACATCCCTAATTCCCACACACAGTCACACTGGGAGCAACTCAGGGTTTAATATACTATTACTGGCATGCAACAGTCAGTGATCCACAGCCACCGCAACATAATTTTTGTCACACAGAGACTTAACGTTAAAACTCAGGCTAAAAACAAGAGCTGCAGATAGCATGAAGATACATCTCCACCCTCTATGTCTGACTGATTATCTCACAGCAAACATTAAATGTCCACCCTCTGTGTTTTCAGCACTGTTGACTTTGTAAAAATGTGTTTGTCGGCCTTTGCAGTGGATCCAAGTCATATGCTTGCAGCATCCAAGCGGCATCCTACACCAAATTCCCCACAAGCCTCAGTGATGAGCTGCACAGTAACTGAGAACAAAAGAAACCCACACAAATAAAAAGACAAATGCACTGGTTCAAGCATGGAATCAGCAAAGACCAAAAATGGACTCCTTTTTTCCTTCCATCATGACCCTCACACACACACACACACACACACACAGCTCACATTCTTTGTGTGATAACCATTCATTGGATGAGAGGCGGGGTACACCCTGGAAACACAATGTGGGATCACCCCTCATTCTGATTCATGTTTACATTTAAGTTACTATAGCCTAAGACCCCTCATGCTGTGTTTACTGCGTCCTGCAAACGTGCACATATATGCATAAGTAGAAAATGTTGCTTACATCATTATCAGTTGGCATTTTAAATTGATCTCGTTCATGGAGCATCTCTTCTCCATGTCTACATTCAGTCTTTTGCAAGTTTGCTGTGATGTAAATTGTGTGATATTTGTTTATGTTGTCTTTTTTTATTAGACTTAATAGGCCTCAAGCTAATGATGGGCAAGCCAGCTCTGCAAGGTGAGATCATCCTCCTAGGCATCATCCCTTCCTAATACCCACACCAGGACATGATCGAAATGTGTCTGTGCTCTCACTTGTGCGTGTATCCCAGCCACGCTACAGTGTTTAGGCCAACGCTGTCAGTAACTGGAAGGCATCCAACTCTGCTGAGGGATCGAAGCTTTACTGACTGTCTAGACACAAAAATGGCATTCTTGAATAATCAGGTCATCAGCATATTTAAAAAGCAACCCGGTATTTCAACCCCCCCCCCTTTTTTTGCATCAAGTGCAATCTACTATTACGTGTGCGCATATCAGCTGTGCCTATTTTTAATACAGGAGTTTACATTTAAAGACTGAATCTGTTTTTTCTTAATTACATCAGGGTTGCTTTGATTCAATATGCAGATTAAAATTAATAAGATGCAGTGTTGGTTATTGAGCTAAATGATAAGTGCATGTCAAATGTGCACTCGGGCTGTGGTCTGTCTTCACATCTAATTGCAGCCAGCATCAGTTAGAAACAGGAGACTTTTTGCCTCCTCTACACAAAAAGCCCAAATCAAAGTGCACCGTGCCCCCCCCCTTTTTTTTTTTTACTAAAGCCAACCAACTGCCCAAGAGCATTTATGAATCGCTGTGGTGGAAAGACAAGTCCGCTTTCACAGTACACAACTGTGTACACACACATGCATTCTGTGAGCCTTCTTCTGTCCTCGGGGTGTACTCTAAATAGTAGTCAAAGGGAGGGATTGTGGGGGAAGGAACCGGCGATGGAGATGGAGATGGTTGTGGTGGGGGTGGGGTATGGGTATGGGAGACGCAAGAAAAGATGCAAAAAGAAAAAGTGAGCTTGTGTAGACGATGTAACTCGCCGCAAATGCTGACACGCACTCGCCCAAGCTTGATAGAATCACTTGAGGCATAACTAATGCCTCCGTAAGAGGATAGAAGGTTCGAGCAGTAGTACTCTGATTAATCAATTTTATTTATTTATTTTTGGCATTCATTTTCTCTGTGAAGATGAATATGATTTCAGCATCCTTTCTCTATGCCTCTACCTTACAGGTCAAACTCACTTTACATATAGCTCAGCCAAAAGAGTAGAAAAAGAACCTCTAGAAATCCACAATCTTGAAATTCAAAAAGTACAAGTGTTATAAAATGTATGGGTAATTATTTTGAATTGGGATCTCAATATTGACCAAAATAATCCTGACTATTTATTTTATTTTATTTTTTTTGGCCTTAAAAAAGCAGCAGTGAGGGGACAAGTTGTTGGTGGGTCAGGTCTAGTTTTTGAAGACTTTTTAATGAGCATGCAATGGCCTTTGACCCTGTATTTGACCTGCTTTATCTCCATAAGCCACAAACACAAGATAAAGAACAGTGCTGGATGCTCTTTCACACCCCTCCTAAGCAGGAGGGGTGTGAAAGAGCATAGGGTACCTAGGTGTCCTCCTTCCTTCCTTCCTTCCTTCCTGACTAATTTTACTACTAAATTTAATTTGAATTGTATCAATCAAGTAACTTCATATTCACATTTCTAACTATGCCACATACAATCATTAATATTATACACACTTTCACAGTCAATCTAACCTTTTCTTCTTCTTTCCTGTGCTTCACATTAAATGCCACAAAAGCGCCAAACTTCTCTTTTCAAGGCGCACAGCTCCACAGAGCTGCTTCAATAATTAACGGCTTACTTGCTCGCAGCCCCGCTGCTCATGGGTAAGTGGGCTGATGCAAGTGGCTACAGATTTGACACAGCTTTACTTGTGACTGTGACCAGAAATTATCGAATGAGGTTGATTGTGTGCATGGAATCATGGTTGTGTATAACGACACATTCAAGATGCCACACGCTGGCACGGTGCCTCAGATTGTCCATTCAACCTACTCTAAATTACAACAAGTAGTCTCAGTCAGCTCTCCATCCCATTCACGGACACTGGGTTCCATTTATTGGATTACTCTTTGAAATGGAGATTTGTGTAATCCCTATTAAATGTTTTTCTATCTTTTCCAGTTTTTAGACATTTAACTACAATGGAGGCAAACCCTAGATAAAAATTAAACAAAAAATACAAGTGATTTGAATGCCTTTTTTTTTTTTACCATTAAAAGTTCAAGAAAATTAGATTCTGTCTCTGGTGGAGTGGAGTTGTTCTAAAGTTCAGATTTGGAATATGTCGCAATCAGCTGCCCCTCCGGTGAGGCTCTAATCCTGCAGGTGTACCACAATCTTAGACTGCAGCTGGCGACAGTGGTCTTTGTTCTGCTCTGCAACCTCGGTAAGCTCAGCATAGGAACACGTGAAAAAGTTCTCCACCCGCTACAGGTTCTGTAATGGAGTGGCCTCTAATCTCTTGAGGACTGCCACTGCCACCTGCAGCCCAGGACAATAGACTTGGAAAAAGACCAGTGGAGAATCTCTGGAGAGGCGCCTTGAATGACATCGAGGACTGCCACAATAGAGACCGGTCAGCCAAGAAGGGCCAACTGGCTAGAAACAAATGAACTTCGAGCTGAGGGGCTGGAGCCATTCGTATGCCCACAAGAAAAATGCTAAAATGAGTCACCAAATTTTCTTGAGTTTATACATGTGGGAAACACTGTTATATGATCCCTCATTAAAAATAAATAAACAATAAATAAATAAATCCATCCCAGAAACTGAAAACTGGATAACTCACCAATGACTATCCAAAAAGTCAAATATTCATGTGCAACCACAAACATTACGCCTTTTTAATAATGCTAAAATGACAGAATATACCATTTTAAGCATATTCTTAAATGAAGCCTTGATACAAAAGGTGGGTTTAAGACAAGAAGAGTAATGAAAGAGTAAGTATAGAAATGGTGCTTAAGAGGGTGGCTGGCATTGATGCACATCAGAGACATCTGACTGCTGAATGTTTCATTAACTCTTGGCCACATCTTGGCAGAATACCAACAACAGACCGACAGCAGCATCAGTCATTGATATACAGCTAGAGGGTAGATATTTCCCTAAGTATAGACTCCCTCTCATCTCTACAGTAACCTATTTGACTATAACTCAGTCAGCATGAGGAAGTTAAAGTTTATATCGCTTCATCACTGCAGCCATGGACTCATCCCTGTGACACTTAGGGGGATGTTTGACAGCTCACCCATGAGATAAAAGGCTGATTAAAATCAAACAAATCACATCCTCATCATGTGCATGGGGATGTAGGAAAGTAACTGATTATTATATGGTGGAGTAGCTGAAGGTTCATGACACCCAGCTAAATCCAGCTGGATGGTTGCGAGTGATTCTGCTGCCTCCATCAACTTAATGCTAATCGCAGCGCACATTTTCATCCAAACACCCCAGACATGAGGTCGGGAAAACTGCCTCTGTCCTGCACACAAATAAAGTGCAAACAAAGCTCACCGCTCTCCACGGCATTCCCCACAGACTGTGGGAGGGATGAGTGAGCAAGAGAAAGTCAGAGACAGAAGGCAGCCAAAAAGGAGGAGAGAGACAGAGAGTAAGCTTCCATCAAAGTGTTGTGCAAAGTTGTGAGAAATCTGGCTGATAATGCAACTTTTTTTTTTTTATTTGACACACTGTGACTCTTGCAACTTCTCTCTTCTTTTACCATTTTATCATTTATCAAATATCATTTATATCGATATAGTTGCGTTACAATCATACTTGTAGATCCACCAGTTCACCTTTCTCTTCTCCCAGTCTCGCCTCTTTCCCTCATCGCTTCACCCATAAATCATGCAGGAAGCAACAGCATGGCAGTGTTGCCGACTTTATCAACTTTGTCGCTAGATTTAGTTTTCAGATCCTGCTGGCCACTTTTTTTTTCTAAAAGCAACTGGCGACAACTGTAGCAGACTTCTCCCGGTGACGTCAGCATCTTTTGGAGAGTTTTGGAAACCTGAAATCCTCCACTGTCGCCGTGTTTTGCATACATACAGCCTTCGTACTGCGTCCGTTCGTACGCTCTGGCATCGCCTGGACCCCCAAGAGTCCCTGGCCATACTACAACTAGGAAGCAGAAGGTGGTTTGTATTGTAAGTCACGTGACCTTAATAGCGGAAGTGGGTCTTTTTTGTGTGCTTGCAGACGCCGCATTGAGCGGGTGGGCCCGTTGCTGTGATAGGTCAGCGTATATGTCTGTGGATTTCCTGTCTATAACCCTACTGACTGAAGGATGGAAGTTTGTTCATTCAGTCTGTTTACATGTTTATTTGCACGGAGTACTAGATGTACAGGAGTACACACAGGAGGAAGCACTTTCCAGTGAAGTAGACTTCACCAGACTCGCTTTTTAAAGAATAAATCAGCCTTTTGCTATTTTGCTCTGTATCATTTCTTAATAGCACAGCTGTGAGTCTTTTTTATAGAGGAAAAAAAGCATTAATTTATTTGAGGAGCATTATTATTTAAATATGCCAAAAGTTTGGTTTTTTTTCATGTACATCTACAGCTGAATGTTAATAAAAAATGCCCGTGTGATGTTTGGTACATGTAGCTTTGACTCAGAAGTGCCTTTTTGTTTATATCTTTTGGGAAGAAAAAATATCGAGATATATATCGTATATCGCCATTCAGCTAAAAAATATCAAGATATTACTTTTGGTCCATATCACCCAGCCCTACACCCTATCATGTCAATCAAAGCTATATCTGTTTCTCTCATTGGTAGTTGCTTCAAAGTTCAGATACATGTAACTTGAACCCACCCACTTTGCATCTCTAACATTTATCTACCCTGTAGCTGCTAGAGTTTCATTAACATTTCATGGCCAGTGATCACCACAATGCTCCTAGTCTTTCCTGTGTGTATACAGATACAGGGTAAGACTATTATGTATTTTCATTTTTATTTATGTTGATTTAGGTCTTCATGATCCCCTTTCACTTTAATGATATAAAAAGTTGACACCATTGCTAGGCGTTAAAACATCTAGACATTTTTACCATTTTCTCCCAGACATAATATGCAAAATACTCCCAAAAACAAGTGGATGGAAATACGACTAAAAGGTAAAAACTTTAGAGAAGGTGGATGCTGTCAAGTTACCCAGAACTACCTCTTACAGACAGCGGGACCATAGCAAACATAAACCTGCTTGTCAAGTGAACTCCTTAATAGTGCACAGTACAGTCATTCCTACCAATTGATTTCCAGCTGTTCTGCGGCCTGCTCAGTAAGAAGTGAGGCACAAGAAATACCCTGCTGACGGGAGGAAACAAGTCTTTTTCTGTCTGTTTGCTTGTTTACTCGGCTGAGAGGGAGCAGCAGATTGTGTGACAGTCACCTGGATCACAGAAACATGTGATCAGAAAGGCTGGCACTAATCCTCAGGACTCTTCGGAGGCACACACTAAGATTTTACAATGTCATTGAGTGATCAACTGAATTAAGGGTTTACGAGCCTATAAAAAACACACACATTCATGTTTATTAAGATTCTAACTCTAATTAATGAAATTAAATAAATAATGAAGTTTAAAGCAAAGGGGCAAGAATGCCAATGTGTATAATACATCCATGCTGTATAGTAAGGTCACCCCCCCCTCCACACAACATATGCAGTATGCAAACACTTGAGGCCTTCCCATAGTATGTCCGGACCCGGGAAATTCAGCACCCTGGGGACAGGAAGATTAACACATGACAGAGCTCGTTAACCCTGGACAAAGAGAGATGCTAATCTTGGACAGTTAGCTTCGACTGTCCTCTGTTTATGTGTACTGACAGAATATAGCAACACAAAGAGAGAAGCAAGGAAGGAATATAATGCAGTTAAAGAGGCCTTAGTATGTCCCAGAAACTAGACAATACTGTGGAGAGCCAGCGCTAGAGGGGCAATCAGCCCAACAACAATAAGGGTAGAGACAGAGCCCAACTACAAACAACAGCCCCAACGGTGAAGGCTCTACTACAGTCTGGCTGAGCTCCACCACCCGCAGGGACGACCAGCAGGGCAGCGCAGAGCTCAACTGTGTGGATATTGATCGCACAGGAGAAAGTGGGGAACCAGGCAGGCAACTCCACAGATGGCCAGGGCAGTGAAGGAGACAGATACAGACAGAGGAAGTGCATTAGCGAGGCAGGTTCCTCTGATGCTTTTAGCTTTCCCCCTGGGAGATAAGAGAGATGTTGATGACATGGTTTTAGCGTGAGGACAATTAAGAAAAAGGGAGGGGAAAACGGGGACAGAGAGAGACAGAGACAGACACAGAGAGATGGGGGACCTAACAGAGAATCTAAAGCTAATTTGTAACTTGAAGAGCTGCTGGATCATCTCCATAATGGGCCGTCTGCCCACAAACAAGCTCCTCTCGGGGGGTAAATGAGATCAGACCAGCCCAGGACCAGCTGGTGACTTGGATCAATGGCACCAGAAAGAACAACGACAAAGACGAAGAGGAAGAGGAAGAGTGCAGAACCGAGGCATCTGGACAGGTGCCGGTGCTCTCTTGAGATTTACCGAGGGGACACGGACGTCCGCACGCAATGTACAATTGGAACGTCTCTGTCCTTAAGAGGATTATGCCGTCATCTTTTAAGTGGAACACGGCACGTTCCAGATGGAATCGGATGTCTTGTAGGATGGCAGACAGCCTTCTAAGAACCACACATCTGGCCTTAAAACAGCACATCCATCCACAAGGGAGATGTACATTTAGCACTTCACAGGCACTTGGTGGTTTATTTTAGAACAAAGCATGAAAAAGGCAAAGCAAGACTTAAATGTCAACAGGGTAAACTGATATGACAGAGAAATAAATTGGCCCCTACAGCTGCTTATGGTAAGGGGAATCTATTCTGTCAGTGCTAGTGTCAGGCACAAATGCCTATCATTCCAGTTGTGGCTACGGTGAGGGCAGGCTGGGTAGACACTAATATAATCTTGACCAAATCAGCCACTAGAAAAAACACACAGCGATGGTGATGTACAGATGACTTCATTTACACCATTATTTCTGAGCCAAAAGTGTTAGAGGAGACCAAATGACTGAAAAAGCAACCCTAACTTTGGACCAATTTTTTTTACCATATCCAAGACCACTTTACACCAAAAAACAAGGCGCCACAAACACAATGTGCCATGAAAAATCTGATCTTGAAGCCTAGCAACAGAGCTGTGAACCACGTCCATTATCCAGCCTCCCACCAGAGGAATTCAGAGCACCCAAACACAGCAAATTACTGCAGCTGCTGGCAAATACAGTCTCAAAATCGCATCGCCAGTTGCCAACTGCATGCCCTGACAACTGCGGTGCCACCAACCGAGGCCGCTATCAAGGCTGAGCGGCCAGAGGACAGCAAAGTTTATCTCTGCTTTGTCCTCACTGTGCAAATTCAATGTGGTGCCTGCGGCGGTTTCCTCAAGCCTCAATCAGCCAAAAAACAAAAGGAAATGCAGCCAAACATACTGTTTCTGCTGGTGTTTTGATAATCTCCAAACAAGAAACTATTGTGCAGCTGTTGCCATGGATTAAAAGAGAGCTGCAGGCGATAGTGGTAATTTTTAATGAGGCCAAGAAGTGCAAAGGCCACGGGTTCAGGCTGAAAAAAAGCTTGATGACCAGAGGCGCAGGTTTGTCCTTGTCACTGTTGAGAAGTTCAGAGCTGGGGGTATTTCATTCTGAGTCACACACCCACCAACACCAGCCCTTTGACTAAGGGCGAGCTGACACACAAGTCTATTAATGCAACAATCATCTCCCCTCTCGAGACCAAGGCATGGGTTGAGAGGCCAACTTGGGGCAAAATAGGTCATTAGAATTTAAATTGCCTTGAAACAAATGCTTATGAAAGACCTTGTCGGTGAAAACAAAAAAAGCTATGTATATTTCAGGTGTGTTTTGCACAGAGAAATGCAGGAGAGACACAGTATATTTGCAAGACTAATGGTCCACCAGGCCTAAGCAAGGATTTATAACATCCTTTTGTCGACATGAGCCACAACTATTAAGTTGGCTAGTGAGTCTTATTATCATTGCTCCTATCAAAGGGGCTCTAGTATGCCGATTTCCAGCTCCATAGTTTTATTCTTGCATGATTCACAATTCAAAATAATCCTTATTTATTTTATACTGGGCTTTGGTGCAGCCCCTTGTTCATTCACTGTCTGAAACTAGGTGTTTTAGCTGTCTTCCCTCTCTCTTGAAGGGTAATTTTCCCCTAGCAAAGAGGAGAGTTGAACATCAGGTGGGTGAGGCCTGAGATGACTATATTAGGATTATCTACACTCACTGACATCATACAAAGCCAAAACAGACCAAAACACAGTGATTACTTGTACATATGCTGATTTCATCATTTCAAACTTTGGCCATGTTAATAAAGTGTATAAATAAAAACCCTAATCAACTCTTAAATTCATTTAGTCAACATTTTTAGCTGTAGTAACTGTGCAGGCTATTGGAGACTATTTGACACTGGTGCGCTTATTCCTCGTGCACTGCTAACACTGTAGACACCCACACCCTTGTTTCCATTTCCAGAACACTGCCAGGCAACAGACAGATAAATCCTAATAAAAAAAACATAAACAAAAACAACAAAAACGGAGAAGATCCAACTATAAAGAAAGTAGATTACCCCATCAGATTTTTCCTAATTACAATGATCGGCTTCATTGTTGAGTTTCTGACAAATCCACTACACACACGCACACACACACAGTGCCCCTGGCAGTAATCCCCATCCTCCAACTAATAATCTT
Source organism: Pterophyllum scalare (assembly GCA_024447675.2). NCBI lineage: Eukaryota > Metazoa > Chordata > Actinopteri > Cichliformes > Cichlidae > Pterophyllum > Pterophyllum scalare. The sequence goes on along the minus strand of JAMQGT020004319.1, from coordinate 1,776 downwards.
TCTGAAACATCTTAAATAACTTCATAAAACCGTGGTTTTCACTGACAGATAAATTTGATTTCATATGATTGCATTAGGTGGCCTGCCTGTCCTCCATTTCCCTGCCTCATCCCACCGACTCTGTGAGTCAGCCATTCTCTCATCCACGCACCAGAGAGGGGGCCGGCACACTCACTGATGGCTTAGCCCACCTCCTGACTTAAGAGTCCTGGAGTGTCTCCAAACCCCAAGCCTGAAAAGTGTTCATATTAGTTGCCCTGGTATGCCGTTTCCTCACAGCACCATGGTCGATGACCACGCATTATTTTGACCGAGCCATGCCCACTGAGGCCACAGAGCTTGAGACAATTTATGTCCCTGTCTGAGCCACCTCAGGGAAAGAGAATACAGTTGTGGGCAGAGGATAAAGATTTTCAATGCATGCATATTTGCAGTTTATTAAATGCTCTTGGCCAGGCTTTGGGAACTGTCAGTATCTTCTCCTCCCTATTGTTCAACAGAGAGGGAGTGCAATCTGTCTTGCTGCACTCACAAAAAAAAAAAAAGGGAGTCAGCAAGGGAGCAGCTATGGCCCCTCCAGCTTTACCCCCACAATAGCTGATCACTTTTTTTTGGGGGGGGGGGACATTAATCACCTCTGATTACATGCCAGCATGAGACTCTGCACAACTCCCTCAGAGATTTTACACGCTCCCTCCAGGATGCGAAGAGAGATTTGCTTTAACGTGCTCCAAATACGCCCAAAGTTGGTCTGTTGAGTTAAAATGAAAACTGAGCGGGCATCTGCAAATTCTTTTGACCACGACTTCAGCCCCCTCCAATGAGACGACTGAAACATTGCTCAGCACTCACACTACTTGGCTCATCACAGAACAATGGGCAACCGCGATGGAGGATGGAGAAGGAAGAGGAGGGAAGAAGGAGGGAAAGTTTAAGGTGAAAAGGCGGATAAAACGGTCACACGAAAGATGGGAAACACTCTGAAAATAAGCGACAGCGTAGATTAAAAGCATTTAGCTGTTTTAAGTTTGGTCTAACAGGTCCTCCGATCACTCACAGCTACCGTGCAGCTGCCACCGCCCCAGTGAAGCCCTTTTCTCCAGGAATCAAAGTGACTGAAACGGAGGGGCTTGCCCTCAAAAGGATGAGGTGACACTAAAACAAAACAATTTCGGCATTTTTAGCTGCGCTTTCAACGCAGATATTCATTCACACAAAGAGCAAGCCTCTAGTGTTTAGCGTTAATGAGGAAGCAAGTAATAACACAGTAATCAAGTAGAGCAGACACTCTGACATTTATTTTAAAACAGTGGCTTTAAATTAGTTAAACAGCACTTCTTCTCAATTGACACTAGCACGCTAGCTAAAGCTAAAACAAGCTCGACCCTACCAGTTAGTGCAGCGGCGAGCTAGCAAAATCCTCTCCAGCTACGCCCAGTGTTAGCCGGTACACCCAGACTGGATCCTCGAGCCCGGGAGAAATAAGACAGAAAGTGGGGATGAGGATTAAAAACGAAACCGGGAATGAGGGAGTAAAATCAATGGAGAGCTGCGACGACAGACATGAAAAAAACTTCTGAATCTCAAGCGCTGTTTTTCACAAGTGATGTGCGTCCCCTGAAAGGAAGAAAGGAGGAGAATGAGGCTTCAGTCCTCTCTCTCTCTCTCTGTCTGTCTCTCTCTCTCTCTCTCTCTCACACACACACACACACACACACACAAGCGCGATAGCAGACCGGTGAACGGATGGATGGACAGGCGGAGGAGAGGGCTGCA
>JAMQGT020004318.1:0-15702 GCA_024447675.2 Pterophyllum scalare | reverse complement strand
GCTGAGGGGACAGGTTGAGACTAGGGTGGGACTGCTCTGTTGAACAAAACATGGAAGAATTTTAGCACCATCTCATTTTCTCACTGACCAGCAAAACAGGAAATCTGTACCTGAGATGCACTACAGTGTGGTTAATACCAGTAAACATGGAGTTTACTTTTCTGTTGCATTGTTGGGATTTTTGATATTAGGTTCTGTTCTCTTACAAAAGACAGTACAAGTAACTTCAAGGCTACAGAACTCTTATAAAAAAAAATCACAATTAAAACCCACACTTCTCTCTTCACATTCAAGCAGTATATTTGTGGTCCAGAGATGCAACAAAAAAAAAAAAAAAAAAAAAAATCAGAAGCATTTGCTTTCAGTATTTCACTTACAGGCATCCACTGGCTGCTTCCCTTTTTTCACATCCATAGTACTAGAGCACATTGGTGCAGGCTGGTGAGACGTGTGATAAAAGAACTGCATTATACAGGGAATGACAAAGCATTTTGCAGGGAGGCTTTTTAAACAATAAATCTGAACTCATTGAATACATGTAATGTTATGCTTTACCAATATTGCATCTTTGCAATACATGATGCATCAGTTAGGCAAACAAGAAGATGAGCAATATTGTGATAGTTGAGTTTGAGGTTTTTTCATGTGTATTCAAGTTATAAACAAGACACTGTACATTGCTTTATCTTAATAAAGAACACACTGGGATGAAAAACAATGAAAAGACAATGAGGTGCAATGTATTTAAACCGTCCTCATCTATAGCATCCACTGTGTTAAAAAAAAAAAAAAAAACCAACACTGTGCTGTAATTTGCCTGCTTATATAACAAGCATTCAAATACAGGATGAAACAGGATAGGAAACACCCTGTAATATATAGCCTGATTTTCCAACCAACTGCTATGACTCCTGGTTTTTAACTATGTTAACTGGAATTTCTTCCCAAGAGTCTTTAAGACTTTTAAACTCACTTTGCAGACTTGTTGTTGCCATCATCTATCAGTCATTTGGGCTACAAAATGTATAAAACTAGTTGTTCATCAGAATTTCCTGGTACAGTCAAAAACACAATAAATAATTTTTAATCCTACTATTATGAAACAGAGACCATCACCATATTCTTATATTTCATGTGCTGGTGCCTAAGAATTTACTGGATTTAAGAATTGAGGATTGAGTTAAGATTTAACTCAGTCCTTTCCATAAGTTTTAAATAAAGACAAAACAGATTTTTGGCAAAATGTGAATAGTTATTTGAATGAGCATTTTCTTTTTTCCCTGAATGCCAAGACCTGAGAGAACTATTAAATAAAAACAAAAATTACATATTCTGATTGCCTTGGGTTTGACTTTGGGTTAGGATGGATGATAGCTTAGAGGGCTAATTCATTTCCTGTTGATCAACTAATTTCTTCTTCAGTTTATAAAGCACAGAGTTTGCATGATTTGGTTGTCTCTGAGTGGCTGCTAAAGACACAATGATTATGATCAGTATTTTCACAGCAGAGCAGTGCAGTTTGTTTTGTTTTTTTTAACCACAGAATTCATTTTCCCACCAGAGGCATATTTACCTATTCTCATGTGTGTCTGGTTCATCTTTGGCTTCTCATTGTCTCAAGTTTCAGTTCATTAAAAAAAAAGACGCCAGAGTGAGGGACTCTTTCACGATCTTTCACAGAGTTAAACATGCTATTTAAGAGGAGATTCGATTAAGAGGGGCTGACTGTGGATAGGAGATGGTGACCCAGCCAGCTCTCTGTGGTTTCTCTTCAAGCCAGTGGTTTGGATTGAAACATGTAGGTGAGGAAAGGAAAGAAGAGGAGGATGTGAGAACTTCCTCAAACAGTTCGCAGTTTCACTCTTTTGGACACGGTGGTCGTCGCTGGTCAAAATGGAGAAGCTTCTGTTCTGCATTTTATCTGGCAAGAAATGACTGTTTACCTGAACTGGCATGATTATATGAGGTGTAGCCCACAGGGCAGAGGGTGTATTGAAACACTGTAAATAGTTTCTGACCTTTTCTCACCTTTTGCTAATTACTTTATAATCCAGCAGTATTAAGTGTGAGTTATCCCCCACAATGCGCTGTGTGATGTGTGTGCAACTTATTTAACATCGTTATAAAAAACACAGATTTTCAAGCATTCTTTCATGTAGTATTTCTATTTTCAGTGAGACTTCTGCAATGAGGAGAAACAATGCTTTATTCTGACGCATACAGACACATGAAGCCTTTGTCTGGGACACCCACTGTGTCCGTCACCGCTGTTTGATCACAACCTAAAAGAGAGAAGGGGAGAGGTGTTTTCTCTTCCTCTTCCTCTGCTTTGAAAGAGAAGCAGGAGGAGAGAGGCAAGCTTTCTGAAACTCATAGCAATCATTTCTCGCTCGGTGTGTGAGAAGGAGAGAATCGAAATTTAGCATCTGGGATTATATCCTTTAAAAACATTCGCAGTGATGTTTGTGAGGCATTTAGTAAGAAAAGGCGCAGGTTTTGTGCATTCAAGCTTTTATTTCAGTATTTATTCAGAAGAATCATATTTAGATCACCAACATCGCAATAAAACACAAATCTCTCCAAAAAAAAAAAAAAAAGAAAGAAAGAAAGAAAGAAAGAAGAAATCTAAACATAGAAAGTAAAAACAAAATGCACTGGATTTAAAAACATTTAAGCTTTTAAAAATGTGTCTACCAAAACCTTTTTCCTCCTCCAAATGTGTGATGATTTTCAGTTTAATATCCCACAAACAAACCAACAAACAGACAGACAAAACAAACAGATTAAAGCATGCACATTGGTGTGATCAGTAACACCTTTTAAATTTTAATATCGCAGATCAGAGCGACTCAGAATCAAAGGAAAGCTGCATATTTAAGTGAACATTTCAAAATGATTCGTAAAAAACTAAAACATTAAATATTTGTTTGCATTTTATTTACATCATACATTTCCAGCCATACGCACAAAGCTTCTGTCAGTCACTATTACTGATACAGTCATTTTTGATGTTTTGTACATGCAGTATTTTTCACAGCTTGTATTTATTTTTCTGGTAATACACAGGTTCATTTTTCTTTGTTTTGTGCTACTATACACTATCCTCCATAATCAGATATGTTTAAATGCTTGCACATTTTCCTTCTTTCCCCCAGTCCCCTAAACAACCTCCTGCATTTTAAACAATAAACAACTGCTACAAGTTTCATCTTCTTCTGAGTCCCTGACTAATTTTTCTTCTTGTTTGTATTCTTCACCTTGCGACCCGTAAATTCTGTGCGAGCAACCCACTCTTTCTAGTTTGTCTCTGCTGCATCGATGGCCTCATAAAAGCCATCCAACTTTTTATTGTTTTGCTCTGGTTCATCTAGCTCTTGCTGATGATCTTCTCCTTCTGAGTCATATTCATACGACCGTCTATGGACTCTTTTTTGGCGGCACACCTGCTCACCTACTTCTGCATCTGATTCACAGTATGTCTCAGACTGCAATAGCTGCACCTTGTTACCTCTGGGCTCTTTAGATTGACCTTCAGTTACTGACTCCCTCTTAAACATCTCATCCTCTAAACCTTGCTGGTACTTCTCTTGTTTCTGTCTCTCGCCTTGCGTCTGTTCATCAGGAGATCCCTGCTCTCGCTCTTCCAGCTCAGAGATGTACTGATCACCTGCTGGCTCATGCTGGTCTACTTCAGGGCTGTACTGGCTCCTTCTGTACAAACTTTCCTCATCCTCCTCCTGACAGGAGCTCCCGGGGACACTCTCACCATCAGATTGGGAGAGACGTAGGCTGGGCAGACCCGGGGGCTTCTGGGAAAGGTCAAACGGCTCCTCTTGGCTGAAGTGGGTGAGGAGATCCATCGGACTGGTCAGACAGAAACGCCCTCTTTGCCTAAACACTGAAATCATAGGGAAAACGTTGTTACATGAAATAAATTTCACTGAAGCACATGCACAATGTACAGCATCAGCAGTGTGTGCACTCTTACATCTTTCATCCAGGCCTCTGTCCATGATGCCATGTTTGACCTTCATGTGTCTGGTGAGGTTCCCCTTCAGTGTGAACTTGCTCTGGCAGTACAGGCATTTGAAGGGTTTGCTGTCTGAGTGGAGATGCATGTGACCCATTAGGTTGTGCATCCGGTTGAATTCTTTCCCACAAAGCTGAAAAACAAGAGAGAGAATGTACGGATATAATCTCATTGGAAACTCAGGTTTTATTTCACACACTATTAATTGTGATGCATATGAAGGTTTCTCAGGTAAATACATTTGAACTCCTTATTTCTAGTGATTAAACAAATAAGTGAATGTTATGTTACAAACCCATCCAACCACCCATTTTCTATCTTGAAAAGTGGAAAAGCAGATGTACCAAAAGGCCAAACTATTTTTAAGTAAAAAAAAAACAACTGATTTATAAACTTATTGATACCTTAAATACCTAATATTTGAAGCTGCTAATTCATAGTAGCTGTAGCTGTCAGATAAATGGATTTAAGTGTTTAAAAACAAAGCATTTTCCTTTGAAATGCAGTGAAAATTACATATAAGAACAGAGCATTATAGGTAACACTCAAGCTTTCCAGCAGTGGCTGTAGTAAACACCACATCCAGATCCAAAAATAATAGGCAAACACTAATCACCTATTATTTTTCTGTCTCTGCCAGATCTCCTTTGTTACATGACTAATCATGAATGAATGTGAATTCTTTCAGACATGCATATATAGACATGCATATATATATACACACACACACACACACACACACGCACAAATTCATTCTCCCTCCTTCCATACTTATTTTCCTCTTTTCCTCTCTATCTTTCCCCCACACATGCACACAATAACACACACACACACACAAGAAAAACAGAAAGAAAAAGACAGAGTGAGAGAGAGAGGAAGCAACACTGAGACAGGGGCAGAAGGAGAATAGGGGAAGGGCAACTCCTGCGCTGTCCTTCCTCTGCATTCTTTTTTATTAGGGTGGTCCTTTCCTTCAGGAGGAGAGAGGGACTGTAAACTGTCCAAGAGGACCGTGAGAAAACAGGAAGCTGCCTCCACCAGCAGAGAAAGCGAGATGAAATCTATTTGCGGGGCTTGTTCTCCGGGGAGGCTTGTGGGCCATTGTTAGAGAGGCAGTTTGTGCGGCGATATCCTTCCTATGGACAAGGAGGCTCCCACTCCCATAAGCCTCTCTGCTATCTGGTCATCGTCTCAGTCCTCGAGTCGTACCAAAAAAACCAAGGTCAAAACAGACAAATTCTTTAAGAACAGCTGCCACTAAATATTACAGGTCTGGTTCCCGGCTGTGATTATCAAGACTTGGTTTGTTTAGCTTCCAAAAAGAGAAGCACTTGTATTTTTGATGCCTTTACTCAAACGATTTATAGCAAAAGAATTGAATATTAAAGGAATAAAATCAGTCATGTAGCTATGAATGATCTGCTGCTTCTCATCTTATTGTGTTAATGCCTTTTACTGTTTGGTCTATCTGCATTCTTTCCTAAGCTGTGAGTTTTTTTTAAATATATATATTTATATTAAATATATAAAGTTTGTAATTTTTCTAATTTGTGAATGCCTTTTACGTTTTTTTTAAGTCCCATCTTTGATGAGTGCCACAGTTCACGATGTAGTTTAATTTAACAATAGAATCAAATTTTGTGAAATACACTTATTGCTTTCTTTCCCAGACTGCGATGAGAAGATCAATACAACACACACACACACACACACACACACACACACACACACACACACACACACACACACACACTCATCTAATGAGAGCCTGCAGCTGGTTACCTTAACTTAGCAAGAAGAGTGGAAATAGCTTTCCTGGCTCTGCCCAAAGTGAACAGAATGTTCCACATCAAGCCCTTTAACACTACAAAGGATTAGTTTTGAGTGCCATTTGTTAAATATTGAACTTTATAAGTCATAGTGGATGCATTTTGATATTGTCACAGATGTTTTCCTTTAATTTTCATAAATGAAATAATTTATTCATACCCAATTCCTGTCAAACTGACTCTATGCACAAATATACACACACAAAATGTAATGCAATGCAAACAGTCAGTACAAAGTTATATTGTAAATCTGCTTCCCCCATAACTTTGTCACTCTGTAATGAGATCACCTGACCACACAGGCATGAATCATACTTACTGAGGCCACTAAAGTGCTTCGTCATTTGAACATGTGAAGCTTTGGGAAATGTGTGGTACTGAAGAGCCACACTTCACGTGCCAAACTCAACCAACCTTGCATTTATAGGGCTTGATGTCCGAATGGACGATCATGTGAGCCTTGAGAGTCTGCTTCTGGACGAAACTCTTAAAGCACATGTGGCACTGGTAGGCCCGAATGTTGGTGTGGATGAGGACGTGACGCTTCATGTTAGCCAGCAGGGTGAACTCACGACCACAGATGCGACACTTGTGCTCTTTCACCCCCTGAAGAATGGCAGAATGTGGAAGTGGTGTTGTGAGAAAGACAAGTCATTCTTCTGGTTTGTTTTAGAGAGACCAGATCGTCCCCTGATAACAAGTAAGCCAGGCAGAAATTTGTGGAAATGCATTTAAAGTTATTTATAAAACATAGAGAGTATCTACACTTGATGCAATTGAAGCTTCAGACAGAATTCAAGGAATAACTGCTTTGTGACAGCCATTTTCGCTATCCAAAATGTCTTTTTGTGACAACAAAACCGATGATTCTGCTAGATGCCATAACAAAAAACCTCATTTTCAATCCTTCTTTTGTTATACACCTACTTTATGAGTGAGCGTGTGCTGTTTCAGGTGGTGTGACTGGATGAACTCCATGCCACACTCACTGCAGATGTATGGCCTGATGTCTTTGTGTTTCATCATGTGGTTCTGAAGCTGACTGGGGTACTGGAAAGTCTTCTGGCACTCTGTACACCTGCACATACAACAGACAACATTTGTATTCACCCAGCTTAAATATGCATGTGTACTTTCATGCTTTGATGCAACAATTAATGCATGAAATTTGAGCCCACTGCCAGCAACAGGTTAGCCTGGTGTAACAATAAATAAATAAATCTATCTGTGTTGACTAAGTAACAATATGTTATGTTTAGTTTATTCAAGAAAAACAAATAAATATAAATAAAAATAAATACATTTGGATGTGCTGAGTGGGCGGAGTTTAGGCATCTCAGAGGTAGGCCTTTATTCATGTTGCTATGCTAAGCCAATGAGCTGCTTTCTTTGGAGCAATAACAAGAATATGAACTTCTGCTACAAACAGCTTAAGATTCACTCCGATTGGCTGAAAGAGAAGGAAAAGAATGAGCTCACCTGTATAAGGTGGGACCCCGGTGGACCGTCAGGTGCCTCTTCAGCTGGGCCAGTGTGGGGAAATCTAGACCACACTCTACACATACGTTCTCTTGACCTTTTTCATGCTTCAGCTCATGGGCTCGTAGCTCACTTGGATAAGCAAAACCTCGACCGCACACACTGCAGCTGGAGGTGCAGAAAAAGTGTTGAGACGGAAAACTGGGCATTAAACAGCATAAATTTTACTGGCACAAACAGAGACTGTGTGTAAAATATTTACATACTGTAGCTGAAAAGCAGGGCTAAAAAGTAAAGCCGGTGCAAAAGTAGATTATAAACCTGTATTTTTTCCAATGGCCAAAAGGAGGCTACTCTTCAGGCTGAAAAAAGTTCAGTTGTATGGAAGTCTATGGGAAAACAATTCTACTGCTTTGCTTAAAAACCTCCTAGCTTGTGATTGACATCTTCAGTGCCCTTTGGTTTCACCTCCTACTCATCACATCCAGCTTTTACTGTCTTTTACACACTACACGTACAAATGATTTACCTGTATGGCTTCACGTCACTGTGCTGCATCATGTGTCTCTTCAGGTGGCTGGTCTGGGTAAAAGCCTTGTGACACACCTGGCACTTGTGGGGCCTCATGCCCTGGTGTGTGAGTAGGTGTGTGTGCAGGTGGCTCAGCTGCTTAAACAGCTTCCCGCACAGGTGACATCCATGTGGCTTGATGCCATTGTGACCCAGTATGTGTGTGACCAGGTTATACTTGGATGTGTAGGACTTCTCACACATTCGACACTGCCATCTCTTCTGATCCCCACCAACATCCACATAGTAGCTGTCATCTACATGAACATTGAGACCAAGCTTCTCAGCGCTGCTCATACTACTCCGAGAAGCTCTATCACAGGTACCATGACCAGAGCGGAGGTTCTCTCTGGGGTAGAAGGCACCAGGGGGATGGTGCATGATAGGCCCAGGCACAAAGAAGGGGTATGGGAGAAGGCTGTGGTGGAGAGGTGGGAAGTAGGGAGGGTGAAGAAGGAGGGGAGAGGGAGGCCAAATGGGGGAAGGACTGAGCGGCTCCTGTTTCACCTGCACAGGTAAATTCACATCTGGTGATCTGTGCTGAAGCTGCAGGCTGTTGAGCTCGATCATGCCAGGGATGGGTTTTGGAGATGGAGAGGGAAAAGGGCGAGGTAGGAGAGAGAAGGGAATGTGTGAGAGGTCCACTGTCTTCTTACTGCTGCTTTCTTCTGCCTCCCCAGTCTCCTTCTCAGGGGATTCACCTCCCTCTTGAGCATCCATTTTTGAGGGAGTCCTTTTCCGTTTTGGGATCCCTCTCTGAGGGTGTAACTGGAGCCAAGCATGGGAAAGAAAGTAGGTGGGCTAAAAGCACTGTAGACATCTCTGGTGGGTGATATGCTGAGATATCTGGAAGGAGAAAACTTTGGGGGCTGAAGAAAGAGTGGAGATGGGCTTAGGTAGAAACTGCGATGAGATGATTGTCTTAGCTCATCCCTGAGGGGAGGACTTCTTTGTGGTGAGAGGTTTACTCTATCTTTTTCCATCTTGTTTCTGCATGAAAAAGAAAAGAAGTGGTTACATGTCTTAAATTACAACAAAGGAAGAAGTATTTACTTTTTTACTAGAAGGGGAAACTGATTTTAAACATGGTGTATGCTATATGAATACAGTAAGTCTGTTAACAGGTCTTGTGAGTTTACAAAACTTCAAATCCCACTTCATTATGCAGAAAGTAAGTTTCATCATAATGACACACCCTCAATGATTAAGCATAATTTAGCAATTTAAAAATGTAAAATACCTCAAATAATCTCAAAGATCTTTTCTTTACTTTTTTTTCTTTGTCTTTTTTTCTAGAAATGAAATTGTGGTGCTTTTATATAAATATGTTCTTCACATGATTTTGTTGTGTTATTTTGTTAAGATCTACAAAGTCATATGGCAATATCTTAATATCTGTTAATATATGTTGGATAAATTAGTGTTAGGTTAGAAACTGTTCGTCTCTCATCAGCTCATCAGTGTATCTAGTCACCACTAGAATGATTGCCAAATCTTCTTAAAAAATTAAAATATACTTTTGCTTTAAAGGTGCAACCTGTGCAACCCAAAATCTAAACTGATTTGAAGTATATAGGCTAAACATTTTTTGAAGTTACATTATTAGATACAGCCACAGTTAAGTGATTACTTTGAATATAAGGGGTTCTCAACATTACAGTTGCAATTGTAACACTCTGACTTTTTGCATTAAAATAAATATTGTGCTTATTAGTGAAAAGCTATTTGTGCACACACATAATGCATGATCTTTTTCTCAAAAGATGACTACTGTATTCCAAGCAGTCCACAGCTCTCCACTAGTTTTAAATGTTTCTCGTGCTAGCAAGTATTCTGTAGATGCCGGATATTTTGTAAGATGTCACAGGCCAAAATAAATAAATAATTGCAGCTTGACAAAAAATATACATCCAACCTATCACCCTTCTTTGACCTTGATGGAAAACATCATAAGGATGAGGAAAGATGTTAAGTAAAACAAGCACTTAGAAAGAGAAAACTGTTTTCCTAAGAGAGTCTGGCTGCACCTCATAAATCTCAAACAGGAAGTGAGATTTTTGAGGTGCATTGTCATCTTGTGAAATAGTATGAATCACTGGTTTGACATTCAGTATTATACTTTCTATCATAGGCATGCATTTTAAATTTTAATTTGAAAAATAACAGGTAATTATACCTGTGGAATAAAATCTATAGAAATACAACATTTAGCAATGAAAGGAAGTAAAGCAGAGGAATAAACTCTAAATACCTCAAATTGGCTTTCATGTTCAGTTCTTGAATGAGTTTACTTTCCACCACTGCTTAGTTATACCTCCAGTCGTGTCATTCGGAGAAAAAAATTGACAAAAGTGCATGCAATGAAACTGCGTCCTGTTTCTATTTATGACATGAAACCACTTCGCTGAAGATTCCTGCGGAAGGAATGCAAGCGGACACACGCACGTACGGTGTGGCGTTGACACCCACACCTTTCAGTGTTCAACCTGAAACTTTTCACTTCTTCCTTTCTCACAGATCTCCTCCTCATCTGAAATTAGGAAGTTATCTATGAGAAGTTCACCTTTACCTCCTAAACCCTTTTCGCTTCTCCATCTCTTTTTCTCTGCAGTGTTCATCTTTCTTTGTCTTTTTTTTTTTTTTGCATTGATAGCCAGGAAGAAATTCTTCTTTTCTCAGTGCGCAGGCTTAAGTCAGAGATCAATTAATTAACCGATCACCACAAAACTGCAGTTTGCATCTGTGTGATACAGAGTAGATGGTGGTCATGGATGAAAAGATCAAGATAGTCGGAGGGGAACTATCTTACTTCTGCATAATATTCAAAATAGTAATGTTGTGCACATCATTTCTATTCCTGTTAATGGTGCAGCACTCATCAGTGAGAAACAGCTGAGACCTGTACCAATACACCGCAACGTGACAACAATGTCCACTTCATCTCTGTTACAGATTACATCCCTATTGGCTTTTTAATATAAACATTTCCAAATGCAAGAGCTTTAATTTAGGATTATTTTCATGGGTGTGCACTATGTAGGGTATTTTATCAAATTATTATTTATTTGTTTTGCCTAAAAATGTCAGAAATTTGCTTCTTAAGAAAACATACCTGCTAAAGTTTCAGAAAGTAAAAGAGCAATTGTAAAGTTTCAGTTTTTCTGGCAAAAACTGAAAAACGCAGTGATATAAGTTGAAGAAAAGAAGCAAATGCTCGTAACTCCAGCACATTTTGCCATATTTGCTTGACAAATGTCTTAACTGATCAATCAATTAGAACATCAGGTTTGAGCTCAACAGTCACCCAGCTATTTCAACATTTGCATCCAGATTTGCATGCATGCTTACAACATATGACTGAATCTTCTCTAAATTATGTGGAAAAGTTAATGTGAGGATGAAATGAAAGCCGATGAAACTTTTACTTACAAATTCACTTCAATCAATCACATTTTGTTTTTGCAAGAACATTAAAATTACACATATCCATATACCAGTACATGCATTTCAATCACAAATATTTGGATAGACATCTGTAGGATAGAGCAATCTATAGGAAGTAAAAACATGACGCCAAATTCAAGAAGAATATTTTTCTTCCTCTTTCCAAGATTTTCAAAGAGCCCTATATGCATGCTGAAGTTGTTGGTCTTTCCTTTTCAGCCAGTTTCAGAATCTCTCCTGGACATTATCCTGCTCTGTTGTCCTCTTCACTGCTCTCAGTTAAGTTGCTCTGTGCAGAGACCCCAGCCTGTTCTTGCCACACCATGCATTCCAAACAATCCATTAAACCTGAAGCCCCTCCTCATGTGCCAGTCAGTGCCATGTAAGTGTGAGCTATGTAAGGTTGCAGCATATGTCTGCGTGTGCAACTTACCAGCTGAGTGTAGCAGTCTGTGTGTGTGTGTGTGTGTTTTTTCTGTGATGCTGTGGCTGAAGTGCTGCTGCAGTTGCTGCTGTTGTACCTGTGCCTCTCTTCTCTCCCTCCTGCTCACACTGCAACTCTCCTGACAATGAGCCGCCCGTCCACGGATAGCATTTGAACTGACTTAAGAAAGAGAACAGGAACAATCACTTTGTTCTCATTTTTCAGATGAGTACCTTCGGAGAAAAGGAAGGAAGGGAGGGGAGAGGAAGTCAACAAGCCTAGTGCCTTCCTGCAGAAAAATAAGGAAACACTAGATAGACATCTCTATTTCTCTATGAAATAGGGATTTGCATAGCCTTTGGAGGAATGTGGGGAAGCAAGTGCTGATGTTTCACTTGAAAACAACAAAATTAGAAGGTTTAACAGCTGCAAAGTGACATGTTACGGTGGAACATCTCAGCGCTGTCTGTTAATCCAGCTCAAAGAGATGCGTCCTAATCCTGACTTCGTATTTATAAATTGATAAGTCTTCATTTTTTCACATAAAATAGAAAATCTCTTGAGCTCACGAGATACTTAAAAACTGTTAAAAGTTCTTAGTTGTTATGATTATGTTGTTCATCACAGAGGGTCTAATTACTACACATTGCATTGTACAATATATCACACGAAAAACACAAAACGTGTGAGGCATAATGTGCTTTACTTCCTTTCCTTTATTTCTTTTTATTTTTAAATGACTTTCCTTTTCCTTTTACATTTTTTCTTGCTCTGACTGTGGCGCTCTTGAAATGAACTGCATGATCACGTTAGTCAGTATTCCCAATAATTTGTCCATTTCCCGCAAACACAGGGCAGATGAAAACAGCAGCAATGAAAAATGAATAAATAGACGACATGTGACAGCACAGCCACTAGGAGGCAAGAGTGGCCCACTGTCTGCATGACAATGCCACTTTATTGTCCTGTTTGTCTTCATATAGTGTCTGCAGCTATGTGTTACGGCCTCTCTCTGGTTGTGAAATCTGAATGAACTATCATCCCATGCTTTTCTTTTGGCGCAGAAGTTTTTGAACAGTGACAACGTTATCAGCTCTTTAACTGAGATGAGGTGGCAGTTAGTAAATCACGAGAGCGCTGAAGTAATTGAGCTCATATCATTGAAACAGTGAAACTGTCTTTAATGAGATGTGGCCAGTCATTATCTGTGTTAATTAGCTCATGAGACCAATTAACCTCAGACCTGGACGATGTGTGCATCAATTCCTCTGAGGAATTAAGGGCTTTATTAATAGAAAGAGAAATTTGCAGGTGTGTGGGTAACTTGTTTTGCCTTTGTGTTTGTTTACAAACACCCGTTCTGCAAGAAACATGGCTTACTGAGCCAGCATGGCGGCTCAGCAGGCCAGACTTTTTCTGTTGACCTCCAAAACCTGCTTTTTCACTCTTTCCTGACCTGACAGGAGTAGACACAGAATAAAAAGTTGAATTCTTAAAATGTACTTTTTTCATCCTTTTCTTTTTTCTTTAATCAAAGTGCTTCTACCCTTGCATTCACTCATGCTTTGAATAATTTCATTGCTGCGTGCTCTTCTTGACCTCGCCGACTTTCCTAACATCTCTGAAATGCGCGGTCATGCAGCAGGAGCTCTTAACTAATGATCTTCAATAGCAAGAAGCAAACCAGGCCACACAATTACCAGACCCTTTGACCTGGCCTACACAGTGGTCAGCTTCATCTGCAGAGGTGACTGAAAAGGGCTCATTAAGGATTTCTAAGTGGCTTTTAAGTTTCTGTGTCACTCGCAAAAGACGCTTTGGAAGTATATAAGACATGCCAGCAGCACCATGTGAGACAGAGAACTCAACGATCACCTAAGAGCAACCTGAAGAGGAACTTGAACAAACAAGTGTGTACGCTTGCACTTGCTCTCTGTCAAGCTTAGATTTTATAGTCACTCTTACCAAGTCTGTTTTTTTCCCTTGTTTTTCTCCTCCACTCTCAGCAGAAATGACCGGAGCTGCTGTGTCTGTGTGCCTGCTTTTTCTCCTCTCTGTATGTTCAGCATGTTACATCTCCAACTGCCCTATTGGAGGAAAGAGGTCCATAATGGATGCACCATTGCGCAAGGTGAGCTCAGTCACTCAGTCTTTAACTTTGGCTTTTGAAGCTGCAAATTCATTTAGTGAGTCAGATAATGAAAAGCCTAAACAGAGATTTGGTAGTAATCACAGACAGTGCTAGACATGACAAATCCACTTGTTTCTACTTCTAGTGCATGTCATGTGGCCCTGGAGACAGGGGCCGCTGCTTTGGCCCAAGTATCTGCTGTGGGGAGGGTCTCGGCTGCCTGCTCGGCTCCCCAGAAACGGCTCACTGTGTGGAGGAGAACTACCTGCTCACCCCCTGCCAGGCAGGAGGGAAACCCTGTGGGTCTGAGGGAGGGCACTGCGCTGCCTCAGGGCTCTGCTGTGATGCAGGTCAGGAAATCCTGATGTAAATATAAGCAGTGGTAGAAGGAGTATTTCAACCCTTTACTGAAGTAAAATTAATACCACTACCATTTGTAGAATACTTGCTTAGGAGAAAAAAGTGTTGTAGCACACCAAAGTCAAGCTGACTGTAATTTACAGCTGGGTGGTTTGATAAGTATTCTGTGTAAAATACATCCTATTTTATATGCTTATTAGATATGACTTGCTAAAGGTACAGTATCTACAGTGAATAATGTGGAGTAAAAAGTACAAAATTTCCCACTGAAATGTAGTGAAGTAGAATTATAAAATACCACAACACTGAAATACTCAAGTACAAGTACTTGATTGATTCATGACATTTTCTAGTGTCCAAGGTTCAGTGTAGCTAAACCTGTGCAAGTCACTGCTTCTCTAATGTAAGCATGTCGATTGTCATCCAAGCTCCCTTAATTTGTAATAATTTCATTTATTGTTATTTTATGAATAATGCCAGAATTAGAAGTTTTATTCTTAAGAGAGCTATGCATGTTTTAATAACAATGCAATAAAAGAAGAAACAAAATCCACCTTTGCTTTGAGTTATACGACTTTGGTCACAATGACCTAATTTACCCTGTTGCCTTTTAAGGGTCTATGGCCCCAGGTCACAAAGCCAGATAACATATCATAAAGTATGAAGCTGCGATAAAAGATTACCATTTTTGGTAATAAAGCCTCCTGTTTTGTTCTGAACCCTGCCTCAGAGAGCTGCACCACAGATCAATCCTGCCTCATCGAGGAGGAAGGAGATGAACAAACCAGCCAGTTTGATGGCAGCGACCCCGGTGATATCATCCTCAGGCTCCTGCATTTGGCTGGCCACACTTCTCCTCATCGAGTCCACCAATGAGCTGCTCTTGACGTTGAAGTCTCACCGCAAGCTCTCAAGCCTTAGGGGTGAAATGGGACTTGCAGTTCATTTGTTTCTATATGTCATGACACCGATTTTGCTCTTTCGCCTGAAGTACTTCTGTAGAGTGTTAATATAGGCTATTTTTATGTATGAATTTAGGAATGAATACTGGCTGTGGTCATTCAGTTATCTGCATGCTGAAATAAAGTTTTAAGAGAGTATAAAACGCTGTCGTTTTCTTTGACCTCATTAAAACTTATGTGTAAAACTAAATACTTTCCTCTTAAGACACCATGAACCCTATCAGGCTGCTCTTTTGGGCTATATTCCACTATCAACAAATGTACAAAGCCCACAAATATCCTTATCTTTTAGATAATCCTCAAATGGATCTCTCTGCAAATTCAAATGTTTCTTACATGACGGTGTGTTTCTGCAGCACCTCTGGTGACACAATATCACTGTTGCAATACTGCTGGGACTCTTAGGTTAGCCACCTTTGATCTTTTCACTTTTTACTCCGCAATCAATCCACTTAGGTTCTTTGTTTGCCTCT
>JAMQGT020004316.1:0-12513 GCA_024447675.2 Pterophyllum scalare | reverse complement strand
TGTATTGCTTACCATGGCCAGTTTAATAAAAGAGATAAGTTGAAGAGGCGCAGACTCAAACAGCGTCTATGAGGAATGACCTTTGACCAGATGATATAAGTTTAACCACCTCAGGTGTTTCATTAATAATGTTATTTGCCTGTAGATATTAAATTAACTATGTCACATCTTTTAGTTAAAGCCTTTTAATTCAGCTGTGATTTTTATTTTACTATTATACATGAATATGATGTATTTAATGAAGGAATAGGTCTGGTTCTTACATTAAAAGCTGTTCTTAGACAGTGTAAACATATGAAAACCATATAAAGAACTCAACTTTAAATTAATATTAATCCACAGAACAATTTGGGGAGTAGGGGGGACATTTGTCTGCAGAATAAATGCTTTTTTTCTTTTGCCAATGATACACTGTGTATGTAGTGTTGTATTGCTACTTAGTAAAGGAATGACTCTGAAAAAAAATGTTCCTACAGCACTGGTCATTGTCAGCTAATGGTAAATATTTCGATCACTATAGAAGTAATAATACATTGCTCTTTTTTTTAAAGGAACACTTTTTAATCAGAGCCCAGAACAGTTACTCTAGGAGAGCTGGACAGGTCCTTCACCCATCAGCAGGTCCGGTATCTGCTCCTTTGTACAAGGAGGAATGGGATGAGTACTACCAGAGCCCTACAAAATGACCTCCAGCAGGCATGTCAGAATCAGACTTCATGAGGGTGGCTTGAGAGCCTAGCATCTTCTAGTGGGCCCAGTACTCACTGCCCAGCACCGTGGAGCCCAATTGGCACTTGCCATAGAATATCAACTGGCAGGTCCACCACTGGCCCCTGGTGCTTTTCACAGATGAGAGCAGGTTCACCCTGAGCACCAGACATGAAAAGGTTTGGAGAAGCTGTGGAGAATGTTAAGCTGCCTGTAACATCATTCGGCAGCAGGTTTGGTGGTGGGTCAGTGATGTCTGGGGAGGCATATCCATGGAGGGACGCACAGACCTCTACAGGCTAGGCAACGACTCCACCCTACGCTGGTGGAGTGGGTCCTGGGTTCCTCCTGGTGCACGACAATGTGGTCGTCATGTGGTAAGAGTATGCAGCCAGTTCCTGGAGGATGAAGTAATTGATACCACTGACTGTCCCCCGTACTCGCATGACCTAAAAATCCAATAGAACACCTCTGGGATATTATGTTTTGGTCCATCTGATGCCACCAGGTTTTATATCAGGCTGTCCAGGAGCTCAGTGATGCCCTGGTCCAGATCTAGGAGGAGATCCTCCAGGGCATCATCTGTTGTCTCATTAGGAGCATGCCCCGATGTTGTCAGGCATGCATACAAGCATATGGAGGGGGGGCACCCAAACTACTGAGCACCATTTTGAGTTTCTGCTGTGAAATTTTGGCAAAATATACTACCCTGCTGCATCCTTTTATCACTTCAATTTTCAGGGTGTATTTAAATTCAGCCTCTGTAAAATTTTAATTTCCATCAAATAATGTGGCATCCTTTTATTTTTAACACATTACCCAGTCCATATCAGTACAAATATCCAGCACGATTTCTCCCATTTAGATCTTATGTGTTTTAAAAGTGTTCTTTTATTTCTTTCTTTTTTGAGCAGTAATTTTACATGTATTCAGACAGAAAAGAATGCAGATAGGTGAAGATTTCCAGGCAAAGTGCAGCTAGATGAACAAGGCTTTTAGCAAACATAAAATAATAAAAGACAGGAAACACAAAGCCATGAAAAGGTATGTTTTAATCTGGCCCAGTGTTTTTTTTCTATGTATATTGTTTTGTTTCTCTGTCTGTGTGTGCGTGTGTGTCTGTGTGTGTGTGTGATGCAAACATCACTATGCATGCTAAAATTAAGTACATTAAAGTTTATGGAGAAATGTGAAAATATTGGCCTAATCAAGAATTTCACTGAAAAGTCAGGGAATCACCAAAGCTATAGCATTTAATCCTGACTACCACTTGTTGAGATGTGACACTTTTAGCTAAATCCACCGCCGCTGTAGCTGGTGGCAGATAAAACACTGAGATGCAGTCCCTGGGAAGAATTTCTTGGCAGTCCATACAGCTGTTGCAGTCTGGACTGGACAGTGGTGGTACAGCTACCCAACCAACCTAATGACGCTGCCTTCCTGTGCACCTCACTGCTAGCATTGCTAAATAACACAACTTATAAACGGCCTCTACAGTTTCATCATCGTGAAGTGATACCTTGAAATGAGTAAATATCACTCCGCAGACACTGACTCTCGGAAAAGCAAAACCACAGTCACACTGTTTCTATGAAAATCTGAAACCAAACCAACAAGTGGTATGTGGCCACTGGTTCGTTGCCTCCAGCACTAAAGCCATGTTTAATATGCAACCCTAGTCAAGTTATAAGTGTTTGAGTGTTTAGAAAACCACAGGGGGAAAAAATTCTTAGAAAAACAGGTTTTATGTTTCTAATTTTCATTTGTGTAAAAATACATTTTTTTGTTCATCCAGTGAGTTTGGAAAGGCTTTCGTGGGCCCAAGGGGTCACAGATTTTCTCAGCCAACAGACCAGTCCATAATCCTTCAGTTGTAGTCAAATCAACCGAATTTGAGCTGGACTGTTTTCCCATGACAGCAGCAATTTAGGCTGGTGCAGCTGCAAAGTCTGAGAGCTTGCCATCATAAGCAGATACTATTAGAACAATCTTAATGATGCACTCCCTTTAGAAGTAAGAGAAACCTCAGCAAGCTTAAAAAGTACTGCTATAACTGTACAAAGTGGTAGTTTTGCCCTATGTGGAGGTGACAAAGGAGGTCATCTTAGTATGTCCTTTTCTATTATGTGCATGTGACTGTGTATGTGTCTGTGTGTGTGTATGTGACCTTTTTAAGATCCAGTCAAACTGCTAAACACACTCCCTCTGTGCCTGTCATTTACAGGTTGGCTATCGACATCTTACAGTCTGAGCTCAAGGGATCGGCGCTCACACGCCAGCATCTTACACGTGTGGGGTCTGCATCAAGACAGACACACAAATACACATTTACATGCAACACGCTCGTGCAGAAGCCAGTTGCTCAAAGCCTATGGACAAAGAAGACAGCCATCAAAATCTGTTGATGTAAACTCTGCATTAGTGCCACTGCTTGCATGTGGAACTGATTTCTGCTGAAATGCTGTCAAAGATTAGGATGCTATGATATCCTTCCACTGTGTCTTACTGAAGTGGGATCACAAGAAAAGCACTTCACTGAATCCACACATCTGCTTTTGGTATTTATTTTTTGGGGGGTTCAGAAGGGCATGCACCCAATTAAAATCAATAACTGCATTCACTTCAGCAAAGCCTGTTGGCAGATTCATGCAATCAAAAAGCACGCAGACAGCTGATCCCCGCAGCAGCTACAGGCTACTACATGTCCCTGTGTGTCAGAAAAACAATGGAAATCACTTCTGTCATTTCCTCAGGCTTTGGCCTCTCCTAGCTTTGTCTTTCAGACCAGGTTAACATGTAAACATCATCCACCCCCCTCTCCTGGTCAACGTCTTCACTTGCCAGCATCACCTTTGCATGGAAGTGATCATGAAACGTACGCCCACATACAGCAGACTGTTAGAATACCTTGAGGGGGTAATCTTGCTGTGGAAACTTCACATAAGCTCCTTATCACAACACATTAGGAAGAGAAAAGGAGGGGAGCACTAGTGTCAGCTGTCGGGCCCTGTTGGAGAAGGTGAGCCAGGCTGACTGTGACAGGTCAGTGAACATCACTAGCCAAAGGGTTGGAAAGGCAAATGAAGACATAATGCCGTCATTTGGTTTCAAACATTTCCTAATTGTAATTTGTACCTTTTTTTTTTTAACGACATTGAGGGGAAATACAAATTAGACTCTAAGGATAGAAGGTATTATTTCTTGTACAGCTTATGTTCCTGAGCCACTATCATTTTGGGTTGTATAAGTAGAACTGACTTGTCTTGACTAAGCAAGTGTTTCAAAGTGGATCTTGTAACATACAAAATTGTATAGAGGAGAGCCAATCAAGCTTTCTTTAAAAAAAAACACAGAGGCTGTGAATCATACTTCTTTTTCCTGTTCAAGCTCTTCAAGTGCATCATACTAAATTCCGTTGCCAGAGTGTGGCAGTTCTCCAACAAAACAGTATTTTTTTTGCCACATTTGCACTTCTTAGTGGTGCATCTATGCTACTGAACTGTCAGCAGGTTGTAGCATTCCTGTGATTAGGTGTTGGTTCTATCTGGCATTAATGCTCAGTTATCAACATTGGCCGCATGTGAATGCACTCCAGATGCATTGGTGACACACTGAAATCTGGTTGTTACCCAGTGATTGTTGCTGCCTGATTTGTACATGCTAACAGCAGTATGCTGACAGTCTGTCTAGCTAGCAAGATGTAGCACATTTGTATTTGTTTACCATGTTGTCCATCCTATGTTAGCAAATCATCACTAAACATAAATTATTGAACCAAATTTTACAGCAAAGATTTTTTTTTTTAGAAAATCTTTGGCATTTTGGAAATACTTTTTAAATATTAGTAGTTATGAAGATGAGGCAATGGATTTATGTTCTGTGAGAAAAAAAAGATGAGGCAGCTGTGACAAAGAAAATTCTGTTCAAGTTCATGATGATGACAATATATTAAAGGCAAAGGGATAATTAGAGGAAAAGGATAATTTGATAAAAAGTGACACAATAAAGCCAACGTGTACTGAGCAGCATTCTTTCAACCATTTAGAAATCTAGAGATTTTAATCTTGCACATCAAACATCTTGCCTTAGTTTCACTGAACTATTGGTGTTTTTCTAATCAGCAAATAAAATTTGCAGCTATTGTGTCATCAGCAATAACTTTTGATTCATGGCAGTTTGAGTACTATAAACACAAAAACTGAGTTTAATTGCAGAATACAACTTAATTACTTTCCCAATTCTACTTTTCATGTCATTAGCATGCTCCCAGCTCATAATTATTTTCTTTTTCACAGCACTGGAAGTACCTGCTTGAATGAACTTTGTGTTCATGAATGTGCGATGTTACCAATAGTGCTCACTGACAGAAAATAGACACGAAGACTTTCCACTATGATTTGTTGTTCTCGTGCATTCTCAAAAAGAAAAAGAAAAGGGAAACCTTCTATTTATTTTGAATTTTTAATATCTGCTTCTGGTAGATTTTTTTTGGACAAGCGTGCATAAAATGCAAATTAATATTCGATTTCTTATTATT
Source organism: Pterophyllum scalare (assembly GCA_024447675.2). Lineage (NCBI taxonomy): Eukaryota > Metazoa > Chordata > Actinopteri > Cichliformes > Cichlidae > Pterophyllum > Pterophyllum scalare. The sequence continues at coordinate 7,268 of JAMQGT020004316.1, read as the reverse complement.
ATTAATCTCTGTTAAACTGTTTTTTTGTCTTATTTTTTTATTTTTTCTTATTTTCTTATTTTATTTTTATTTTCTTATTTTTTCCTTAGTCTAAAAACTAAATACTGCAAAAAAGGAATAAGTGAGTATGTAGTATTCTAACTTATTATGTATTATCTTGGCATCAGTCTTTCACTATTAACACTATTTTCACACTATTTTTCCTTGTGTGATCTTTGTCTTTTTATTATATAAAACCACAGAATTCCAGCATGATTTTCCAGTTTGCTATAGGATTACTGAAGTTCTTTCAGGAAACTAGGCAATCTGAAACTCTCTCTTTGCAGAACTAAATGGAGCTAATTAACTGGACCACATTAGTGGGAACTGGGATTGCCAGGTCTTGTCTGATTTAATATATCAGCACTGAGCAATCCACATTGAGACCTTTCTCCTGGATGTGGACTTAGGTAAGAAACAGATATTGGAGCAAGATAGCAGACTCCTCACCATATTTACTGAATTTCTTTGGATCTTCATATTAAGATGATACTATTTTTTGGGGGACATTTATAAAAACTGTCAGACTAACTTCTTAGCATCCACCAGGCCCTGAGATGATTCACACCTACTGGCTAAAGAAGCTAACTGCACTCCACAAGTGCCTGGCAGCACAAATGAACCGGCTGCTAATGGATAAGTCACATTCAGAATGGTTAGTTGAAGGCTGGACAGTCCTGATCATCAAGGATTCCCTGAAGTGACCATCCCATCCCATAGCCTACCTCAGAACAATACGGAAGTTTCTGCCAGGCATCATAGCAGCTAAGATGAGCAGGCACATGGCTCAATACATGACTGGGACCCAAAAAGAAATTCACAGAAACACCAGAGGATCAAAACACCAGCTACTGGTAGATGGAGCAGTCTTTCAAGACTTTAAGACCAGACTGACCAACCTGTGCACTGCCTGGATTAACTACAAGAAAGCCTATGACTTGATGCCACTCACATGGATCCTGGAATGCCTAGAACTATACAAGAACCTAAAATTCATCCTGAAAAATTCAATGGGGATGTGGAGTACAACACTAAAGGCCAACCCAAGTCAAGTGCACAAGTCACCATCAAGTCTGCATAGGCCTGAACCCTCTCAGCCAGATCATACGCAAGGCTGCCTATGTCTACCGACTATGGAATGGAGCATTAGCCACGTCCTCTGAAGCTGTATGCCAGGAGTGAAGGAGACACTGATTTGCTGATCCTACAGCAATAGGACTGGAATGTCATTCAAACTGGAGAAGTGTAGTCGGATGGTAACAAAAAGCGGGAAAGTAGTCAGAACTGAGGGAGCTGCACTACCGGAAGGCAGCATTGTAAAGATTGAGGACAGATACAAGTACCTTGGAATCCCACAGGCCACGTACCTGCAGAGAGTAAGGTAAGTCCTGAGGAGTCAGCTGAATGGGAAGAACGTGGTCTGGGCAATCAACACCTATGCCCTTCTGGTCATTCTGCTAGGATAATAAGCTGGCCAAACAAGGAGATAGAAACCACTGACATCAAGACAAGGAAGCTTCTTACCATGCATGGAGGGTTTCACCCCAGATCCAGCACTCTGAGACTGTACTCTTAGTGGAAAGAAGTAGAAGTGGAAGGTCAGATCTCTGCACTGGTACCACCATCAGAAGTGGCAAATATAGAAAAATCCTACCAGTGACTGGACAAAGCTGGACTGAAAGACAGCACAGAGGCATTAATTATGGCAGCATAGGAACAAGCTCTGAGCACAAGAACCAATAGAGACCGGGATCTACTACACCAGACAAGACCCCAGGTGCAGGCTGTGCAAAAAGGCCTCTAAGACAATCCAGCACATAACAGCCGGGTGCAAAATGCTAGCAGGCAGGGCATACATGGGACTCCATAACCAAGTGGCCGGCATAGTATAGGAGAAGATCTGTGCCGAGTATGACCTGGAAGTCTCAAGGTCAAAATGGGATACAGCCCCTAAAGGTGCTTGAGAATGGCTCAGGTTCTGTGAGACTTCGAGATACAGACGAATAAACTACTGATGGCTAACCAACCGGATATAGTAGTGGTGGACAAGAAGTGGAAGAAGGGCATAGTGATAGATGTAGCAATACCAAGCAATCACAACATCAGGAAGAAGGAACACGAGAAGCTCAAGAAATATCAAGGGCTGAGAGAAGAGCTAGAGAGGATGTGGAAGGTGTAGCCAATAGTGGTCCCCATGGTAATCAGAACATTTGGGGCACTGACCCCCAAACTGGGGGAATGGCTCCAGCAGATTCCAGGAACAGCATCTGTGATCTCTGTCCAGGAGAGCACAGTCTGAGGAACAGCTACAATACTGGGCAGAGCTGTCAAGCTCCCAGGCCTCAGGTAGGGGACCTGAACTTGAAGGACAAAGACTACCCCCATATATATGTGGGTGTGCATGTGTTATCTCACATGCCAACAGGAACCATGAAAAAGATACACAAACATCTGCCAAAATCAACAACCTCCAGAAGGTGCTGAGAAGCCAGCTGAACTGTAGGAATGAGATGCAAGTTATCAATGCAAGAACCACAGTTCAATACACAAGCATGTTATCTAACTGAGGTGGATGGATAACAACTAAACAGGTACAAGCATATTAAATCATAGCATTTGCCTTGCTCTTTAATTAGTTTTTAAATATTTTTAAAATATATTTGTCAAAGCTTTTTTATGTATAAACATGATTACTATGAACAGTTAACTGATCACCTGTTGCTTTTGTTTACTTTTGCACAGGCTTCTGACAGCAAGGAGACCTGGGGTCTGTTGGGGGTGCTGACTGTCACTGATGAAGCTGTGCGTGTCTCTTCAAATCCTCTCCACCTTGATTGAGAGCCTACTGGCTTCCCTTGTGAGGGAGATATTTTAATGGATGTTTCAAGAACCTATGTCGGGTACTTTGCCTCTTGTTTGGGCTGTAAATGTCTCATGACATGTAGGTATAACGTGGTTCTTAGCAATCAGATCTTTGCTAAATTGGTGGAGACCAAAAACAAAGCAAAATGGAGTGAATATTCAACTTATACTTAACAGGTAGAAAAGAACGTCTCCAAATGAGCGCTAATGCAATTTTGTGTCTGATGGCAGTGTACATAAACCACAATTTCAAAACACTTTTGTTAATAATTCTGATATATGAACATATCATTCTTATTTAAAATACACCTTTTCTGTTGCATTACATTCACTATCAGGTATTCAAACCTCTATTGATACAAAAGAAAAGTGAAAGCACTGAATCACAGTGACAACACTCAAATGCAATTTTTTCATCTTTCAAACATATCTTGCTGTCATAATTTGTTAGTTGACCAAAACACCATCCTTCACCATCCTGGGTCTGCATCCTTCTGTTTCCGTCTTCCGATTCTGATTAGGGTACAAGCTCTGCTAAGTTGCTTAAGAGTCAAGTGCTAGTGGAGAAGTTTGATGGTAAAACCAGAAAATTTTGTCAGATCACTGGCATTTTTATATATATATATATATATATATATATATATATATATATATATAGTGGGTTAATCGAAAAGGCAAAATCAAACTCTGGGACACACAGCACCAAGAGACGAGCAGCAGGGTATGGGTATGTGAGCATGTAGTATATCTAAGTTGTCCAGTTTCATTTCAGAGGTTCATATAGCCCTATATAACAGATATGGTAATGTAAGATTAAGGAAAACTGTCTGGGCAAGATCCAAGATTATGCTGACATGATGTGGGCAGCATTTTGAGCTGGGACTGTGACTTGAGTAAAGCTGCTTCCTCCTTGAAAAACTACTGTCAAGGTGCCCTTGAGCAAGACATCAAATCTTCAGCTGTTTTTAGTGGAGCTGCAGACAATTGCCACGGAGACAAGGCCTGTGTTTAAAGAGTCACTTGAGCAAAATTACAAAAGCATATTTTCTTGATTGCCTCTAATGGCTGTAGGGATAGTTTTGGTTTTGTTTGTTAAGTTTCAGGAATATCAGGTATTTCTGCAATCCAAAGGAAGTGAATGGAAGGATTTAAAAACATTCATTCTTTACTAAAATTTCATGTCATTTTCTTTGGAACTGCAGCATAAAGACTGCTGGCAGCATGTTCATTGGATCTAACATCTAAATCTCTCCTTCAGTCTAAACAACCTGGAAAAACTTTTCATAAGTTCTTGCTGGCATGTGTAAAGGATCGAACCCAAAATTATCTCACTGTTAAGAACTTAATCAACAAGTATATATTTTAACCTCAGCTTACCCATTGCCGTCCACATTAGAGGTGTAGTGTTGTGCCAGCCAGGAGCAGACTCGCCAACTGTTGACCGCACAGAATCCATACATCAGGCGTTACTCTCTCAGCCAAACTGGGCCAGATCTAAACAGAGCAAATTTATAAAAAAATTTTTCAAGACACGAAGATAAAATGGCAGTAGAGAAGGAGTCAGTCTGCTATCAGTTTCCAACTGAACTGGTTCAAGTTGGCACTTACGTACAATCTGTTTATGATAATACCATGATTAACTGTAATTCATCTCAAATCTGTTGCCCTCTGTTGCAAATCTGTTGCCGTCTACATCAGAGGTGTAGTGTTGTACCAGTCAGGAGCAGACTTCCCACTGGTGGACTGCGCAGATTCCATACATCAAGTGTTACTCTCTCAGCCAGACTGGGCCCGATCTAAAAAAGGCAAATTTATAATTTATAAATTTAGTAACAAACATGTGCAGCTAGTTCATTCCTTTAATGACCAGCATTCTACAAAGAGCAGCGCAAAGCTGTGGCTCAAAACTGAGAGCGTGAGTAAGCACAGGTTTTATGCATGTTTTCCTCTCTGAAAACAGCATGGCAGTTCTGATGAATGAGAGGAGACTGTAGAAGTATCAATATGTTTATGATACAAGGGGGAACTCTTTGGTTAGAATTTGATGGGGACTGTGTGTGGTCCTGAGAATTCTGACTCATGTGGAATGTAGGGTTTATCGCAGAGAGTTGCCTTATTACAAACTATTCCTCCATATAAACCTGAAATCTAAGTGTAACAGCTGACAGGTACCATGTGTAGAACACAAAACAGTATTTACTGTTAGATCCAGATCCCACTGTGCGTTAATGAATATACTGTTATTGTGCTAGGTATGTAAATGCATACGTGATGTTGGAATTTTCTGCAGTGCGTGAAACTGAATTGGAGCTATGTAAGCCTTGCTGTGAGGGTGTCTCTGAAGAAATGTTGCAGTGATTGCAACTGATGGTGCAACTGCTATGATGGGCCGATGGAGAGGAGCAGCCGCAGTGCTGAGAGAAAAGATCAACACTAGTTGGACCATCATTGAGTACATCATTCACAGCATCATGCAACATGTTTAACAGCGGTCCGTCATGGTGTAAAACAACAAAGCCAGATAATTTTCACATATTTATTCAATATGTTTAATATTTACCCAAACTACAAAAGTCTGCTGTTGATCTCAGCAAATGGAGCAAGATGCCTGAACATTTACAACTATGGATATTTAATTATGGATTTAATTCTTTGTACTGTTGTGTTTGGGCAATTTCTGAATGTAACATATTATAACATTCAGAAATTAATCTAACACACTTCCATTTTCCATTTTGACTGACATAACAGATGATCCTTCTCAAGGATAGTAGAAGAAAGAAACATGAATGTTGTGTGTTTGTGTGCACTGCTGAGAAACAACATGCAGAGATGTTTTTGTTGTGTAGAAATGTGACTAAAAGGCTGAAACACTGCTCACTGTAAAAAGAAAAACAAGACAAGGCTCGAAACACTCCGAGTGAGGACTGAGTAAAGATCAACAGGACAGAGTCAAAGTTTTGGCACTGCACTTACAGCTTTGAGCTATCCAGCTGTGCACTCATTCTGATAACTTCTCACCCTCTCATTCCAAATAAATAAACTACTCCACGCAGCAACTATCACAATAAATAAGATATGCTTTTTGGTGTTAAATTTAGCACAATTTATAGTAAATTGCCTGCCACAAACCTTAGTAACTCACATTAGTGTGTTTCATGATTTGATGGCGCACATGAGTTGCAGAGACTGACTCCGACTGATTTAAACATATTGGCAATCTGTCTGCATTTATAAATTACATGGCAATTAACTGAAAATCTTTGCCAATCTGAGAGTGATTGTTGTCCACCAGAGATCAGTCCAAGACAGGTTGCCTCCCAACAGGCAACCTTGCAACCAAAAGTAGTCACCAGTCATTTGCGAAGCTTAATATTAGTCAAAGATAACCTTGGTCATGGTCCCATCAGTTGCAGCAAGTCATTCAGGTCCTGAGCAGCAAAGCAGCCCCTGACCATCACACTACCACCACCACGTATGATATTCTCTTTATGAAATGCTTTGTTAGGTTTACCCTGATATAACAGGACTCAAAGCTTCCAAAACATTTGAACTTTTGTCTCATCAGTTCTCAGAATATTTTTGCAACTGTCTCTATGATCATCAAGATGTTTTTGGGCAAATTTTAGATGAGCCTTGGTGTTCTGTCTAATCAGCAGTGGGTTTTGCCTTGGAACGCTCCTGTGGATGCCATTTTTTCCCAGTCTCTTTCTTATTGTTGAATCATTAACATGCTGATCGCGTCAGGTACACTGACAGTAACTGAGACACGTTAGTCCTGCAGTTCCTTAGATGTTGCTTTGGGTTCTTTTCTGGCCTTCTGGATGAGTCATCAATGTGATCTTGGAATAATGGGAAGGTTCACCACTGTTATAAGTTTTCTCCATTTGTGGATAATGGCTCTCACTGTGGTTCACTGGAGTCCCAAAGCTTTAGAAATGGCTTTGCCACCCTTTCCAGACTGATAGATGTCAATGAATTTGTTTCTCAGCTGTTGTTGCTTTTTGAGATCTATTAAGCTACTGCACTTTTTCAGACAGGCTCTATTTAAGTGATTTCTTGATTGATCAGGTCTGGCAGTAATCATACCTGGGTATGGCTAGTAAAATTGAACTCAGCTTTCCAAAAGAATGTGATGAATCAAAATTCATTCATGACTTAACAAGAGGGGGGCAATTACAGGCAGGGTTAGATAACCAAACTCAGTACAAATGACCTAATGTTTGGACTTTCTATTTCCTCTTATATCACGGTAACTCCAAAAACAATTAAAGGCCTGTATGTGTTCAGCCTTTTTCAAATCAACCTTTGTTGATAGAGGTTGGCTTCTTTAGAACACTCCACATCTCTACAAGACAATAAGTGTC
>JAMQGT020004312.1:0-10140 GCA_024447675.2 Pterophyllum scalare | reverse complement strand
GTCAGCAATGTGAATGGAAATCACTCTTTACCTGCACACATGAATTCAGTGGAAACAAGATGAAGCAGCTGCTGTGGTTTTTAAAACATACAGAACTATTAATAAATAAACTATTGAAATACAAATAAAACACATCTATTGAGCCCCATGGTTATTTGTTTGGTTGGCTTTACCCTGGCTTCTTAGTGTGTGCACTATGCAGCATTGTGCATACTTAACATCCAGCCACTGACACACTCTGATAGAAGACATCAGGGGTTGTAGCTATTAGGTTTACATGGAATAACCCTTTTTGCTTTTTACATCCACCTGGTTTTGACTGCTGAAGGGCGTGCACGCTGCCTCAGAGAAAGCACGAGTCAGAAACTTTACATCCTGCTGAAGAAGCAAAGAAGGTCTGAAGGCTGGTGCTACACTCTGATTCTTTTCAGCCAGTCAGTTCTAGATTTGCCAGTGCGCTTGGGATCGTTGTCTGCTGCATGACGTAAGTTTTAGCTGGTGGACAGATGGCCTCACCTTTGACTCTAGAATACTTTGACCATGAACTCTTCTGTAAACCAATCAAATGATTGCAAGCCACTCAGGTCCCATGGCTGAAGAACAAGCCCAAAGCATCACCACCACCACCACCACCATAGTGACAGTTGATATGAGGTGTTAACGCTAATATGCTATGTTTGGTTTTCTTCAAAAAGAGTGCTGTGCATTATGGGCAAACATCTCCAATTTGTTGTCATCTGTCCACACAACTTTGATCCAGAGGTCCTGTGGTTTGTTCAAGTACAACTTTCCAAAACCAAACTGCACTGCCATGTTTTCTTGTCAACTCTTCCAAAAAAAAGCAACTTGTTCTGTCGTTTTCTAATTGTACTCTCATGAACTTTAACATTTAATATGCAAAGTGAGGCCTGTAGAGGCTGAGATGTAGCTCTTGCTTTCCTTGCAGTTTCTCTAAGCATTGCAGTCTGACCTTTGGTTGAGTTGGATGGGATGGCCACTCATCATATCTAGCATTGTATTAACACACCTGAATGCTCCAGACAAGCAAACTGCCTGAACCTCTGCTTTTTATAGTTAATCAAGCACATTTGATGCTGCTTACCCTCTTAATACCTGTGAAAACTGACTGCCATGGGAAACAGTCAGACCCTGACAAGTTTTATTTCTTCTAATGGGACTGCCATGAAAAAAAAAACTGAAGTGATAACTGATGTTTGAATTTACGTTCATTTACATTTGTTTCCTTTTCTTAACAGCACTGCAGTAAAACCTGAGCAACGGAAGTGTTTTCATCAGGAACAGGAAACTGAGCGACCACAGAGCTGCTAGCTTCTGCTAACAGACTAACCTCGAGCTAAGAGACAAACAGTCCAGCATGCAACGAATAACTGCCATCTGCAACCGCAGTACAACTACAGTAAAGTAGTAGTGGAAAGTTACAAAACATTGTCCAACACAAAGTCTGTGCAGTCTGTGAAGTAAAGTCTGGATTCTGCATAATTTTTTTTAGAAGTCTATGAAAGAAATGAGTGCAGGCAACACAGAGGAAGTAATATTCTTAATGTAGACATCAGTCCCATTTCATAATAATGGAAAACATGTTGAATTGTCAACAAAGCATCCTGTTCACTGGTGTCACTGAGCATGCACAATAAAATATTTCTCCAGTCAATTCAATTAAGTCCAATTATAGAGTCAAATACAAACAACAGGTATTTCAAGATGATTTATTCACCTGCTCTCCTGACCTGTGGTGAACCTCATGGCGTCGTTCTTGGTCCTGTTTTTTTTTTCCTATACTTGCATCAGTTATGCTCTGTTTTTGGTGAGCATTGTATTTTTCTTTCCTCACATGATACCAAATTCTACTCTGTGGTAATATTTATGTTGCTTTGAAGTCCTAAAAATCTGGCTGTCCATGAAGTATTTAAGCCTCAATAGCAGCAAAATGTAGGTTATATTTTGGATGTGTTTGTGCAGGTCATCACAGTCAGTGGTTTCAGGTGAAACCACACATATTTGTGTTAATATGTTGTCTCTCACACGCTTGTAACTGGTCTTGTCCTCCACTCATCCTACACAACACCACATCACTCCAAACTTAGCCATACTTTACTGGTTACACAATACAGTTTAATAATGCACAAAATAAAATATAGGAGCCTGAAATTTTTAACCAAATAATGATGATAATTTTGCCCTATTTTCGAAGCAAAATTAAGTTATAATGTTTTGCAATTAGGATCAAAGTCAGTCTGCAGTCTGATAGCTAATCTAGATAGCATTAGCTGGTATCTTAGCACTCCACCCCCTCTTCCAAAAATGAGTATGTGTGGTTCCAAGCAAACAAGATGACAATGGCCAAAAGAATAATCATCCATCCATCCATTTTTTTTGTCTTATCCAGGGCTGGGTTGTGTGGGCAGAAGCCTAAGCAGAGAAGCCCAGACCTCCCTCTCCCCACCCACCTCCACCAGCTCATCCAGCCTGGAGGAGGAGGGCAAAGCTATAACACTGACAGCAGAGCCAAATGTGTGATTTGAGACATTGGTCTCTTTTGCACACAGTCTCTGGTCTCAGCCCAGCTGAGGCTTCAGTCATTACAAATGTAAATAATACACAGATTGATTGATTAGCTATGTAAATGTTATTTATGGAATTGAAGAACTCACTGACCTTTCTCAAGAAACACTGAGTGTTACCTTTATTCTTAAGTTGCATACAAACACATACTGCACATGCACACAAAGTTCATAAAACACTACCTGCGCTTTGTTTGATTGGCTGCTGTTGGTGATGTAATATTGTGAGGTCACTGTATGTGATGCCACCTGCAACTTTTCCCCGGTCAGCTGAAATGAACCAAAATGAACACCAATATGATTTAGTGCAGTAATTTTAATGAAGACTCAAGAAAACAGTTGAACATGTTTGTAGATGTGTTACAAATTATTTAGAGAATTTTCTACATTAATAATTCTGAGTCTCACCTTCAGGCTTCCTCCAAACACATCGTCTCACCAGCAGAACCAGTAACACCAGTAGAACCACAACACAGACTGATCCAACAGGCAGCAATACATGGAGAACCATGAAGGAACCAGGTGGAGGTGTGGGTGTAGGTGGAGGTGTGGTGGTGGGTCTCCCTAAAATAAAGCAAACACAGTCATTAAGTTGTGGTCACATTGTGAATGTTGAAAGCTGCAGAAACACAGACAGGTGAGTGTGTCACCTGTGACAGTGATCCAGCTGGATGGAGACTCTCCATGACCGCTGATGTCACACTTGTAGAGGCCTTCATCAGACCTGGAAACATGCTGGATGGTCATGTGACCTGTAGGCTGCTTCCTGATGAGGGAGCCATCTTTATAGAAAGCAGCTGGGAGGTTGGAGGGAGTGGTCTTTGTTTGACAGAGCAGAGTGACGTCATCTCCCTCCATCACAGGGAGGACAGGACTCTGCAGGATCACTGATCCACCTCAACACAGAGACAAACTACAGCATTTCATCCATTTACACACAGCTTCATCAACACTAACTCCACACACTCAGCTTACCAGTGACTGTGAGCTGAACCATGTTACTGATGGCACCCTCTCTGGACTCACACCAGTAAACTCCACTGTCTGATTCATATGTTTTGCTGATGTTACAGGAAGAATTAGCTGATGTTCCCCACACATCTCCACACTGAGTCCTCTGTTGTGTTGTTGTGTTCCTCCTCAGAGTCCATCCAGCAGAGCTGTCGTCCTCCTCACAGCTCAGAGACACAAAGTCTCTTTCAAAGAACTGAGAGCTGCTGGGACTCACAGTCAGACGAGCTGTGAGGGTTACAAACACTGGTAAGCCTTTTATTGTTGTAAAAAGCAACAAAATTAATGAATTTCTTCTTTTTTAATGGCAAAAACTTTATGAGAGAAGTAAAACTAAGACATGAAGGTGAGTACCAGTTACTGCTGAGAAAAGGGTCGAGTCCTGAATCATCTCTTTTTAGCAGATACAAAGTGAAAACATCAAGCTGGCTAATATTTGTGAGCATTTCTCAGATTCAAAAAGACAGAAGGAAGTCACTGACCTTGGTGTGTGATGCAGCTCAGCAGTGACAGAAATGCTGAAAAGAGACGTTACAACTTTAACACAACCAGAGTGAAGCAGAGCCTCACAAAGGCAGGGCTGCACTGTGTGTGTTACTGTTGATTTTGTCTCCACAGCTACACAAAAGTGAGTTTCAGAAGAGGACTGTGGATACTGTACCCCATCTCTGCACCAACAGAGCCTCTGTGGTAGATGATGTCAAATATTACACTAACATTGGTTTTAGGGTTGGTTTCTGGGGTTAATTTCAAAATAAAACAACTGAGTTGTGAAAAATGGCCACGAGTGTTACTTTTGCTTTCACAAAATTCAACACTGCACAAACTAAAACCGTGTTTATGCATGAAACAGCCTGAATATGTCCCCAGATTATGCTGTTATAGCTCCTCCTCAGACCTCGTCTTTCTGTGCACCTGCCATCACTTAGCAACAAAGGAGAAAACAAACAAAGGTAAATAAAATCGATAAACACAGATTCTACTTACAGAGCAGATACCGCAGAGATGTTTCCTTCATCGTCCTCCTCACTGAGTGACTGACTGTTTATTGGCACCCACTAAAGCCCCCCCTCCTCCTCAGCAAACCTGTTGAAACCTTGACGTAATTTCCCTGATTTCACTGGCTGTGGTATCATGACCTCATTTTGACAGAAGAAAAGAGGTCAGGCTGTCTGCCTGTGGGAAATATCGATCAGATCATTACAGGGAACGAATTTAATATATCTGCATTTTTAATGATATCATAGGCTGTGGTTGCAATGGTGAAGTTAACTTTTCAGACTGTTTCAAATATCAAGATCATAAATACAATTACGTGATGAATTCCTCAGCAAAAACTATGATTGTCAATTTGAGTGTCTATATTAATGCTGTGATTATTATTGTTCATATCAGGACAATAAATGTTCTTCTCTTGCTGACAAATTCAAAATAAAGTAGCAGGAGAAGTTTACTAGTGCGGAGCAGAACAGTCGCAGCAGCTGCAGCTTTGTTTCAGCTGTGGTTGTTTTAAACTGCTTTATAAATAAAGATGGTATGGTATGATGGTAGCAGTTGCAGCAGTCGCAGCAGCAGCAGCAGTCGCAGTAGTTGCAGCAGTCACAGCAGTTGCAGCAGCAGCAGCAGTCGCAGTAGTTGCAGCAGTCACAGCAGTTGCAGCAGCTGCAGCAGTTGCAGCAGTCACAGCAGTTGCAGCAGCTGCAGCAGTTGCAGCAGTCACAGCAGTTGCAGCAGTCGCAGCAATTGCAGCAGTCACAGCAGCTGCAGCAGTCACAGCAGTCACAGCAATCACAGCAGTTGCAGCAGTCACAGCAGTTGCAGCAGCTCCAACAGTTGCAGCAGTTGCAGCAGTCACAGCAATCACAGCAGCTGCAGCAGTCGCAGCAGTCACAGCAGTCACAGTAGTTGCAGCAGCTGCAGCAGTTGCAGCAGTCACAGCAGTTGCAGCAGTCACAGCAGTCACAGCAGCTGCAGCAGTCACAGCAAATGCAGCAGTCACAGCAGTCACAGCAGCTGCAGCAGTTGCAGCAGTGACAGCAGTTGCAGCAGTCACAGCAATCACAGCAGTTGCAGCAGTCAGAGCAATCACAGCAGTCACAGGAGCTGCAGCAGTCACAGCAGCTGCAGCAGTTGCAGCAGTCACAGCAATCACAGCAGTTGCAGCAGTCAGAGCAATCACAGCAGTCACAGCAGCTGCAGCAGTCACAGCAGTTGCAGCAGTTGCAGCAGTGACAGCAATCACAGCAGTTGCAGCAGTCAGAGCAATCACAGCAGTCACAGGAGCTGCAGCAGTCACAGCAGCTGCAGCAGTTGCAGCAGTCACAGCAATCACAGCAGTTGCAGCAGTCAGAGCAATCACAGCAGTCACAGCAGCTGCAGCAGTCACAGCAGTTGCAGCAGTTGCAGCAGTCACAGCAGCTGCAGCAGTTACAGCAGTTGCAGCAGTCGCAGCGTTTGCAGCAGTCACAGCAGTTGCAGCAATCACAGCAGCTGCAGCAGTCACAGCAGCTTCAGCAGTCAAAGCAGTCACAGCAGTTGCAGCAGTTGCAGCAGTCACAGCAATCACAGCAGTTGCAGCAGTCACAGCAGCTGCAGCAGTCAAAGCAGCTGCAGCAGTTGCAGCAGTCACAGCAGTTGCAGCAGTCACAGCAGTCACAGCAGCTGCAGCAGTTGCAGCAGTCACAGCAGTTGCAGCAGTCACAGCAATCACAGCAGTTGCAGCAGTCACAGCAGCTGCAGCAGTCACAGCAGCTTCAGCAGTCACAGCAGTTGCAGCAGTCACACCAGCTGCAGCAGTCACAGCAGTCACAGCAGTCACAGCAGTTGCAGCAGCTGCAGCAGTCAGAGCAGTCACAGCAGTTGCAGCAGTCGCAGCAGTCGTGGGCTGCAGTGGGTTTCAGAGGGGTTTGTGGTTGCAGCGCAGCTATGGCGCAGGTTTAACACAGAAGCATAAATCCCCATTTGTGTCTGTTCAAGGCGGAGCTTAGACTCTGACTGATGCTCAGGGTCAGATTAACATGGCTGTCAGTGAAAAATATGGAATTTAATAATATTTTTATTAGCTGAGATTAATTTTTGCAAGTGTGAGCCCTTCCTCTGATTTTCTTCCCACAGTCGTCAGACATGCAGTTAGTGGGGTTAGGTTAATTGGTCACTCTAAGTTGTCGATAGATGTGAATGTGAGTGTGAAAGGTTCTGTCTGTGTTGGCCCTGTGACGGGTTGGCGACCTGTACAGGTGTACCTGCCTCTCGCCCTGTGACAGCTGGGATAGGCTGCAGCCATACTGCCATATCGCCTTTCTTACTGATGACAGATAAAGAGAAGGTCAGATGATGCATGGCATGAATAACTTGTAGACAGTTTCTGGTGTTCTCAAACACCCTTGGGGGCATATCCCATTTTGACCTCTGGCCTTCCAGGTCATACTCAGCACCTGGTTATGGTGTTCCATGTATGCCCTGCCTGCAAGCATCTTGTACCCCCTGCTGTTATGTGCTGGATTGTCTCAGGGGCATCTCTGCATCTGGGGTCTTGCACTGACTGATGAGCTGCCTTGAAGATGGATCTTCGATGTCCTCATCACTAGAATGTTCTGGATCTGGAGTCCATCAGACTCTTCTCTATCATCAACCACGCCAGAGCAGGTCATTTACTAATCAGAAGCTTGGTGGTTCACTTCCTGGCTGCTCCAGAAAGATAAGTTTTAGATTCACACATTAATGATGCACAGACGTGTTATCTCTATCTGTGTGTCCTCCGTTCCTGTGGACACTCACTGTGTGCCGGGACACTCACCATCAGCACCAGTCTAGAGACTCTGTGTCAAATGTACAAAGATGCACTGTTTGCAGGTCAGCATAGAGCAGGGGTGGCCAACTCCAGGCCTCAAGAGCCGGTGTCCTGCAGCTTTTAGATGTGACCCTGATCCACACACAAATCACAATACAGACACGGATCGGGATACGCACACACAAATTTCCACACAGATCGCATTGGACACACGCAAATTCAGTTACGTACACACGGAAGTTTTGCTACAATAATAGCCCCGTACACCTCCGTGTGGCGACGCATGCGGCACAGGTCCGTGCCCCGCCTCCTTCTCTCCTCCCTCTTTCCCGGCTCTGTCAAATGAGACCGCAAAAACATTCATTAACATATGGACTTCTCAGCCTCGGTGTCGGAGGCAGCAGCATCACTACTGATTTAGCAGAAGCAGAGAAACAAAGAGGTCCAGCGGGGGCACATGGCGGTCATACTGCTGCTGTCGGGATGCTGGACTTTACTGTTTCTCAGCCTCTCCCCGTCTGCAGCTACAGGTGAGTGAAGGGTGTGTGTGGAGGATGTGGTCTGGGGGAGAGTGTCTAAAAAAGTAGTGAGATCCCAGCCCTACAGCATAGATTACATTTAGTGCTGTCTTCTCGCAGAGTGACAGTTTATGTGTGGAGGAAACAGTGCTGTTTTTAAAATGTTCACCTTCAGTCTCAGCCATGGAGCTCCCTCTCTGATCTCCATGCTGATTGGCTGCTGTGGACGGTTACAGTGTTATTTTTTTGTCTTTCAGAACTGGACAGAATGTCAGTTTGTCATGCAGAGCTCAAAACAGGAACCCAGTCACATTCGTGGCAAATATGGTCTGAAGAGAGGATATCTCCTTTTGTACCGGGATGAGAGGTTTGATCCTGAGAACCAGCATCCATCCTTTAAGAACCGGGTGGAGCTGCAGGACAGACAGATGAAGGATGGACACCTGTCTGTGATTCTGAAGGATGTGACGTTTAATGACACTGGGACATACGAGTGTCATGTTTTCATGGGACAAACACGCTCATGGAAGCTCCTCAGCATCATCTACCTGAGAGTTGCTCCTCCTCCAGGTGAGTGAGCAGAGTTCAGTGTGTCTGTTAAAGAGGTGAAGCTGCTTCCTGGTTGTTGATGTTTGTTTCTAAAGATGACACCTCACACCTGTTTCTACCTGCAGGTCCATCAGGAGGAACCTCAGAGGATGAAGAGGAGGAGGGTGGATCTGTTGGGCTGATAGTTGGTCTGATAGTTGCTGCTGTGCTTCTTGTTGCTGCTCTTGGTTTTGTGATCTACAGTAACCATGGACAGCAGAGTCAGGGTTCATATCATGCTCCTGCTGAACAGCACAGTGAACGTTTCTACAGCTGAAAATGAAACCATTTGAAAAATGTCTTGTTACGTCCTCCAATAACACTCTATGGTTTCAATGTTGAAGTTCATTGTTTTTTAATGAGCGGCTTTTTAAAGAGGCTGTCACTGAACACTGACTGATGGGAAAATTGTTTCCGAGAACTCTGCGTAATGGAAAGAGCAGCTGGGTGAACAGATGGCCGACTTCCTGGAAGAATATGAAATGTTTAATGAGTGCAGATGGATAATGGTGTGTGTGCACATATATGCTGTTTGCTGCCTGATAAAAGTCAAACAGTCTATTGAATTACTTCTTCTTTGGCTGTAAGTCTGACAGAAGTGAGCTGGCTCCTGTCAGTCCCTGTTCTTCCTGCTAATTCAATTCAATTCAATTCAATTCAATTTTATTTATATAGCGCCAAATCACAACAAACAGTCGCCTCAAGGCACTTTGTATTGTGGGTAAAGACCCTACAATAACACAGAGAAAACCCAACAGTCAAAACGACCCCCTATGAGCAAGCACTTGGCGACGGTGGGAAGGAAAAACTCCCTTTTAACAGGAAGAAACCTCCAGCAGAACCAGGCTCAGGGAGGGGCAGTCATCTGCTGCGACCGGTTGGGGCTGAGGGGAGAGAGACAGGACAAAAGACATGCTGTGGAAGAGAGCCAGAGATTAATAATAATGATTAAGTACAGAGTGAAGTATAAACAAGTAAATAAAGGTGAATGAGAAGAAACAATGCACATATTAAACACATATTTGTTTAATATGTGCATTGAAGGACATATCCTGGTCAAAAATGACTCCAAGATTTCTCACAGTGTTACTGGAGGCCAAAGTAATGCCATCCAGAGTAAGTATCTGGTTTGACACTGTGCTTCTAAGATTTGTGGGGCAGAGTACAAGAACTTCAGTTTTATCTGAATTTAGTAGCAGGAAATTAGAGGTCATCCAGGCCTTTATGTCTTTAAGACATTCCTGCAGTTTAACTAACTGATGTGTGTCATCTGGCTTCATGGATAGATAAAGCTGAGTATCATCTGCATAACAATGGAAATTGATGCAATGCTTTCTAATAATACTGCCTAAGGGAAGCATGTACAATGTAAATAAAATTGGACCTAGCACAGAACCCTGTGGGACTCCATAATTAACCTTAGTGTGTGAAGAAGACTCCCCATTTACATGAACAAATTGGAGTCTATTTGATAAATATGATTCAAACCACTGCAGTGCAGTACCTTTAATACCTATGGCATGCTCTAATCTCTGTAATAAAATGTTATGATCAACAGTATCAAAAGCTGCACTGAGGTCCAACAGGACAAGCACAGAGATGAGTCCACTGTCAGAGGCTGTAAGAAGATCATTTGTAACCTTCACTAAGT
>JAMQGT020004311.1:0-16747 GCA_024447675.2 Pterophyllum scalare | reverse complement strand
TGAATTCCTGTGAAAACTGACTGCCATGGGAAACAGTCAGACCCTAAAAAGTTTTATTTCTTCTAACGGGACTGCCGTGAAAACTGAAGTGATACAAAAGGCTGTATGTGAACTAACTGACCAGTCAGTCAGTTGCTGAAACTACAAGGAAATGTTTCAGCTGGTCAACATGTCACTGTGTGAAGCAAACTACAAAATAATTAACTCCATAAAACTAAAGCCCAAAATTGGCATATAGGTGAACATTACTGAGGACTTCTCTGATGTTTGAATTTACGTTCATGTTACATCTGTTTCCTTTTCTTAACAGCACTGCAGTAAAACCTGAGCAACGGAAGTGTTTTCATCAGGAACAGGAAACTGAGCGACCACAGAGCTGCTAGCTTCTGCTAACAGACTAACCTCGAGCTAAGAGACAAACAGTCCAGCGTGCAAAGAATAACTGCCATCTGCAACCGCAGTACAACTACAGTAAAGTAGTAGTGGAAAGTTACAAAACATTGTCCAACACAAAGTCTGTGCAGTCTGTGAAGTAAAGTCTGGATTCTGCATAATTTTTTTTAGAAGTCTATGAAAGAAATGAATGCAGGCAACACACAGGAAGTAATATTCTTAATGTAGACATCAGTCCCATTTCATAATAATGGAAAACATGTTGAATTGTCAACAAAGCATCCTGTTCACTGGTGTCACTGAGCATGCACACTAAAATATTTCTCCAGTTGATTCAATTCAGTCCAATTATAGAGTCAAATTCAAACAACAGGTATTTCAAGATGATTTATTCACCTGCTCTCCTGACCTGTGGTGAACCTCATGGCGTCGTTCTTGGTCCTGTTTTTTTTTTTCCTATACTTGCATCAGTTATGCTCTGTTTTTGGTGAGCATTGTATTTTTCTTCCCTCACATGATACCAAATTCTACTCTGTGGTAATATTTATGTTTCAGGTGAAACCACAGACATTTGTGTTAATATGTTGTCTCTCACACGCTTGTAACTGGTCTCGTCCTCCACTCGTCCTACACAACGCCACATCACTCCAAACTTAGCCATACTTTACTGGTTACAGAATACAGTTTAATAATGCACAAAATAAAATATAGGAGCCTGAAAAATGTAACCAAATACTGATAATTTTTCCCTATTTTGGAAGAAAAATTAACTTATAATAACAATGTTTGGCAATTAGGATCAAAGTCACTTGGGAGATATTTGATATACACAAAGTCTCAGCGTGGGAACGAGGAAAAATTATCAGAAAACCCAGAAAAACTGCAGTTCCTCTAATGTCCACTTGAGGTTTCAAAAGTGAATCAGACGCTCAAGATAAAATGATGAACATTACAGTAGAAATAAACTTGTTTATTGTGCGCCCCTTTTTAAGTCAGTAATTAGCAGGTCTCTGTCTGTGTGATGCATCCATATACTCTGTGGCTGCAGTCTGATAGCTAATCTAGATAGCATTAGCTGGTATCTTAGCACTCCACCCCCTCTTCCAAAAATGAGTATGTGTGGTTCCAAGCAAACAAGATGACAATGGCCAAAAGAATAATCATCCATCCATCCATTTTTTTTGTCTTATCCAGGGCTGGGTTGTGTGGGCAGAAGCCTAAGCAGAGAAGCCCAGACCTCCCTCTCCCCACCCACCTCCACCAGCTCATCCAGCCTGGAGGAGGAGGGCAAAGCTATAACACTGACAGCAGAGCCAAATGTGTGATTTGAGACATTGGTCTCTTTTGCACACAGTCTCTGGTCTCAGCCCAGCTGAGGCTTCAGTCATTACAAATGTAAATAATACACAGATTGATTGATTAGCTATGTAAATGTTATTTATGGAATTGAAGAACTCACTGACCTTTCTCAAGAAACACTGAGTGTTACCTTTATTCTTAAGTTGCATACAAACACATACTGCACATGCACACAAAGTTCATAAAACACTACCTGCGCTTTGTTTGATTGGCTGCTGTTGGTGATGTAATATTGTGAGGTCACTGTATGTGATGCCGTCTGCAACTTTTCCCCAGTCAGCTGAAATGAACCAAAATGAACACCAATATGATTTAGTGCAGTAATTTTAATGAAGACTCAAGAAAACAGTTGAACATGTTTGTAGATGTGTTACAAATTATTTAGAGAATTTTCTACATTAATAATTCTGAGTCTCACCTTCAGGCTTCCTCCAAACACATCGTCTCACCAGCAGAACCAGTAACACCAGTAGAACCACAACACAGACTGATCCAACAGGCAGCAATACATGGAGAACCATGAAGGAACCAGGTGGGAGGTGTGGGTGTAGGTGGAGGTGTGGTGGTGGTGTCTCTCTAAAATAAAGCAAACACAGTCATTAAGTTGTGGTCACATTGTGAATGTTGAAACCTGCAGAAACACAGACAGGTGAGTGTGTCACCTGTGACAGTGATCCAGCTGGATGGAGACTCTCCATGACCGCTTGATGTCACACTTGTAGAGGCCTTCATCAGACCTGGAAACATGCTGGATGGTCATGTGACCTGTAGGCTGCTTCCTGATGAGGGAGCCATCTTTATAGAAAGCAGCTGGGAGGTTGGAGGGAGTGGTCTTTGTTTGACAGAGCAGAGTGACGTCATCTCCCTCCATCACAGGGAGGACAGGACTCTGCAGGATCACTGATCCACCTCAACACAGAGACAAACTACAGCATTTCATCCATTTACACACAGCTTCATCAACACTAACTCCACACACTCAGCTTACCAGTGACTGTGAGCTGAACCATGTTACTGATGGCACCCTCTCTGGACTCACACCAGTAAACTCCACTGTCCCATTTGACGATGTAGCTCATGTTACAGGAAGAACTAGCTGATCTTCCCCACCCATCTCCACACTGAGTCCTCTGTCGTTTGCTTGTGTTCCTCCTCAGAGTCCATCCAGCAGAGCTGTCGTCCTCCTCACAGCTCAGAGACACAAAGTCTCTTTCAAAGAACTGAGAGCTGCTGGGACTCACAGTAAGACAGAGCTGTGAGGGTTACAAACACTGGTAAGCCTTTTATTGTTGTAAAAAGCAACAAAATAAATTAGTTTATTCTTTTTTTAATGGCAAAAACT
Organism: Pterophyllum scalare; assembly: GCA_024447675.2. Lineage (NCBI taxonomy): Eukaryota > Metazoa > Chordata > Actinopteri > Cichliformes > Cichlidae > Pterophyllum > Pterophyllum scalare. The sequence goes on along the minus strand of JAMQGT020004311.1, from coordinate 13,653 downwards.
TTATGAGAGAAGTAAAACTAAGACATGAAGGCGAGTACCAGTTACTGCTGAGAAAAGGGTCGAGTCCTGAATCATCTCTTTTCGCAGATACAAAGTGAAAACATCAAGCTGGCTAATATTTGTGAGCATTTCTCAGATTCAAAAAGACAGAAGGAAGTCACTGACCTTGGTGTGTGATGCAGCTCAGCAGTGACAGAAATGCTGAAAAGAGACGTTACAACTTTAACACAACCAGAGTGAAGCAGAGCCTCACAAAGGCAGGGCTGCACTGTGTGTGTTACTCTTGATTTTGTCTCCACAGCTACACAAAAGTGAGTTTCAGAAGAGGACTGTGGATACTGTACCCCATCTCTGCACCAACAGAGCCTCTGTGGTAGATGATGTCAAATATTACACTAACATTGGTTTTAGGGTTGGTTTCTGGGGTTAATTTCAAAATAAAACAACTGAGTTGTGAAAAATGGCCACGAGTGTTACTTTTGCTTTCACAAAATTCAACACTGCACAAACTAAAACCGTGTTTATGCATGAAACAGCCTGAATATGTCCCCAGATTATGCTGTTATAGCTCCTCCTCAGACCTCGTCTTTCTGTGCACCTGCCATCACTTAGCAACAAAGGAGAAAACAAACAAAGGTAAATAAAATCGATAAACACAGATTCTACTTACAGAGCAGATACCGCAGAGATGTTTCCTTCATCGTCCTCCTCACTGAGTGACTGACTGTTTATTGGCACCCACTAAAGCCCCCCCCCTCCTCAGCAAACCTGTTGAAACCTTGACGTAATTTCCCTGATTTCACTGGCTGTGGTATCATGACCTCATTTTGACAGAAGAAAAGAGGTCAGGCTGTCTGCCTGTGGGAAATATCGATCAGATCATTACAGGGAACGAATTTAATATATCTGCATTTTTAATGATATCATAGGCTGTGGTTGCAATGGTGAAGTTAACTTTTCAGACTGTTTCAAATATCAAGATCATAAAAACAATTACGTGATGAATTCCTCAGCAAAAACTATGATTCTCAATTTGAGTGTCTATATTAATGCTGTGATTATTATTGTTCATATCAGGACAATAAAGGTTCTTCTCTTGCTGACAAATTCAAAATAAAGTAGCAGGAGAAGTTTACTAGTGTGGAGCAGGACAGTCGCAGCAGCTGCAGCAGTCATGGGCTGCAGTGGGTTTCAGAGGGTGGTTCACTTCCTGGCTGCTCCAGAAAGATAAGTTTTAGATTCACACATTAATGATGCACAGAGGTGTTATCTCTATCTGTGTGTCCTCGGTTACTGTGGACACTCACTGTGTGCCGGGACACTCACCCTCAGCACCAGTCTAGAGACTCTGTGCCAAATGTACAAAGATGCACTGTTTGCAGGTCAGCATAGAGCAGGGGTGGCCAACTCCAGGCCTCGAGAGCCGGTGTCCTGCAGCTTTTAGATGTGACCCTGATCCAACACACCTGAGTCATGTATAGAAGTCATTAGCAGGACTCTGGAGAACTCGACTGCACACCGAGGAGGTAATTCACCCATTTGATTCAGGTGTGTTGGATCAGGGACACATCTAAAACCTGCAGGACACCGGCTCTCGAGGCCTAGCGTTGGCCACCCCTGGCATAGAGCAATGGCAGACTCTCAAAAACACAGTGGGTTTAATATATTTTCACTCAAGTGTGCAACATATGCACGTATTCATAACGGAATACACAAGGATGGTCAAATGTAAGTTGTTCTATCCTCATCATTTGCATTAAACTCTAGAGTTATTACACTGTTTGATGATGATGATGATGATGATGATAACTTTATTAATCCCACAATGGGGAAATTACAGTTAACAGAACACCCATCCAAGAAGACAAACAAACAAACATGGGGAGATAGGTGAACTAGGCCATGCCGCCCCCTTCTGGAGGCGCTGCCATTAAAAAGATGGAAACAATAGTGAAAACATAAGGATTATATTAGGAAGGTGTTATGTTCTGTAGGTGCTCTTACCAGGTGCCTTTAAAAGAATTTCCTATGTTGGAGTCACTGTGGTCACAAATGATTTTACTCTGAAACCTTAATGCATGGATGTGTATTTTAAAATGAATGCAGACACAGAACAGTTACTTTCTCCTTTGTTGAACAGAGGACATTATGAGACCTTCAGGCTGTTATAGTCCCGGGTCTGTGATCAGGGTTTTAGAAGTTTAGGTTAGCTTGTTAGTCTTTGTGCTCCTTTGATTTATTTGTTACTTATACTTGTTCCTCTGTGGTTAGATTTAGAGTTTAATTCTCCCTCTGTACCTCTCCCCCAGTACAAATGTTCCTGCTCTCTCTTTCAGGTGCAGTTTGTTTGTTTGTTTATTTATAATAATAATAAATAAAACATTATACATGCAGACAGAGCTCATGCTGCTCACTGAACTTAAACAGATGTTAAAATGATGTTTTTATCCCAGATGGCGTTTAGAACAGAGATGAATAAATATTTAAAATATATAATTTCATCATTTCTGGAGCAGACATGAATCGGTCTCCACGGTCTCCGTGAGCAGCATCAGCTCCGGTGTTTCTGCTCCCGGTCAAAAGCCTCTCTCTTTCCCGTCACTTTGGTGACATCTACTGGCCACGGTGGTTGTTGCACAGCTAAATGAAGGCGGCACATGTGCCGCGCCTTTTGTGTGTATTTCCATCCAACCATTCTCTTCCGCTTATCCTGTTCAGGGTCGTGTGTATTTGCCAAATAAAACTGTTCTCATACTTGGGAACGCTTCCTCTATTGAAAGTCCAAAATTCAAAAACTAATGGTAAATGGACTGGTTCTTATACACAACATGCCTCATTCGCTCAGTCACACACATTCATACTCCGATGGTTGCCTAACATAGCAACTATATTGCCCAAGGATACTTTGGCATCCGATTAGTTGGTGACCTCCTCCACCACCTGAGCTACAGCCACGCCAGAATGCGTTTGTCCTGTGAAATGAGCAGAAATCGGGACACCATCCGTGTGGCAACGCATGCGGCACAGGTCCGTGCCCCGCCCCCTTCTCTCCTCCCTCTTTCCCGGCTCTGTCAAATGAGACCGCAAAAACATTCGTTAACATATGGACTTCTCAGCCTCGGTGTCGGAGGCAGCAGCATCACTATTGATTTAGCAGAAGCAAAGAAACAAAGAGGTCCAGCGGGTGCACATGGCGGTCATACTGCTGCTGTCGGGATGCTGGACTTTACTGTTTCTCAGCCTCTCCCCGTCTGCAGCTACAGGTGAGTGAAGGGTGTGTGTGAGGATGTGAGTTTGTGGTCTGGGGGAGAGTGTCTAAAAAAGTAGTGAGATCCCAGCCCTACAGCATAGATTACATTTAGTGCTGTCTTCTCGCAGAGTGACAGTTTATGTGTGGAGGAAACAGTGCTGTTTTTAAAATGTTCACCTTCAGTCTCAGCCATGGAGCTCCCTCTCTGATCTCCATGCTGATTGGCTGCTGTGGACGGTTACAGTGTTATTTTTCTTGTCTTTCAGAACTCATAAACATCACAGCTGAATCTGGACAGAATGTCAGTTTGTCGTGCAGAGCTCAAAACAGGAACCCAGTCACATTCGTGGAGTGGAGCAAATATGGTCTGAAGAGAGGATATCTCCTTTTGTACCGGGATGAGAGGTTTGATCCTGAGAACCAGCATCCATCCTTTAAGAAGCGGGTGGAGCTGCAGGACAGACAGATGAAGGATGGAGATGTGTCTGTGATTCTGAAGGATGTGACGTTTAATGACACTGGGACATACGAGTGTCGTGTTGAGACGCAAGAAAACCGCAGGAAGAGAGCCAATCAGGGTGATGACCCCATCAGAACCGTCAATCTGAGTGTTGTTCCTCCAGGTGAGTGAGCAGAGTTCAGTGTGTCTGTGATCAGAGGTGAAGCTGCTTCATGGTTGTTGTTTGTTTCTAAAGATGACACCTCACACCTGTTTCTACCTGCAGGTCCATCAGGAGGAACCTCAGAGGATGAAGAGGAGGAGGGTGGATCTGTTGGGCTGATAGTTGGTCTGATAGTTGCTGCTGTGCTTCTTGTTGCTGCTCTTGGTTTTGTGATCTACAGTAACCATGGACAGCAGAGTCAGGGTTCATATCATGCTCCTGCTGAACAGCACAGTGAACGTTTCTACAGCTGAAAATGAAACCATTTGAAAAATGTCTTGTTACGTCCTCCAATAACACTCTATGGTTTCAATGTTGAAGTTCATTGTTTTTTAATGAGTGGCTTTTTAAAGAGGCTGTCACTGAACACTGACTGATGGGAAAATTGTTTCCGAGAACTCTGCGTAATGGAAAGAGCAGCTGGATGAACAGATGGCCGACTTCCTGGAAGAATATGAAATGTTTAATGAGTTTAGATGGATAATGGTGTGTGTGCATATATATGCTGTTTGCTGCCTGATAAAAGTCAAACAGTGGGTTCTGTTTACTGTGTAAACAGTCTATTGAATTACTTCTTCTTTTGCTGTAAGACTGACAGAAGTGAGCTGGCTCCTGTCAGGGAGCTGAACAGACAGAATCAATAAAGGTGGAAACCAGCCTGAGAGCTGAGCAGCTGGGACAGATCTTAATCAATGCAGTACCTCAGAGCTCCAAAACAGGCTCCCACTGATTTGAATTTCAAATGTGGATGCAAAGGTTGACCTCCTACGACATCTGTGTGCACTCTTCTCTCTGAGCTTCTGTTTCAGGATTCTCTGTGTGTGTACATGTACATATATAAAACTAATTTATTTTATAATAGCATTAATTTATTTTAATTTTATTTTGGAGAACAGCATCCTTTACTTGTTGATGAAGCTCTTTCTGTGTCTGATCATTTGAAGTTTCTGTAATGAGATAAAAAGTTGAGTGAAAATATTTATTCTGAATAACTTGAAGTGTCTCCTTATCAATAATCTGATAGTGAATGTGAGCAGGCCTGCTTGATGCTTAGAGGATCACAGAGCCATCGATCGTCTTCCTAATTGATCCTCAGAACACTGTTTGACAGGAGCCTTAAATGTGACAAGCTTTCAGCTGTCAGGTATGTGTGGGCTTCACAAACACAGACTGAACACAGAGGAAACTCTGTGCAGTATTTACTGTGTGACTGGGAATCAGAGCTTCTAATCTTACTGGTTTCTCTGGAGCTCTTATTACAGGATGCAGACAGTCAGAGGCCTGGCTGTGTGTTCAGTGTCAACAGGAAAGATCTCAGTGTGACTCATTTCCTTTTCTGATGAGTCGTTTTTCTATGAAGCTAAAACATATGTCTGAGTACATGTTTCTACTCTAAGCTCATCTTTCTACTCTTCCGGCCTCAGAGCTTGTGGGGTTCAGTATCTCACCTAAGGATACTTTGGCATGCAGACTGGAGCAACCAGGAATTGAACGACAAGCTTTAACCAGTTAGTGAATGACCCGCTCTACCTCCTGGGCCCTGGAACCGGCCTGACTTGTGGGCCCCGTTGAGTGGGCTGCCCACACTAACCAGAGGGGAGCCCACAGTGGGTTCACTGTGGGCCCACAGTGTACTCACACCACTCTAGGTGTGGGGCTTACCGGGCCATCCAGGCCTCACAGCCTGGTGCCCACACACACGCTACATTTCACACCAGTACCAGGGCCCACAGGGTCCTGCCACCTGGACCCCACAGTGCAGGGCCGGTACATGGCCTATATTACATTACCCCTATAACGATTAGTGTGAACCAGAATGTTGCTAAAAAGCTACGTTTAGCCACTCACACAGTTGATTTGACAGATTTTTTCCATCTGAGACAACCCCTGTGGGGCCCTTCTTCAGTTTTGCCCTTTTGGGTCATGGAGACCCTGACGAGTGGGTCCTTCAGCCCATACTAGCTCATTTTGGATGGATTCTCACCCACCACTGGCTTTGATCAAGAAGGGTGGTCATCATGAAGAAAATTAGCTAATAGGTGCTGTTTAGGCTGACTCACCTTTATCTTTGACTATCAGGGAAGTCCCAAGTGTCACATTAGACATTAAACAGTCAGTTCCTGTTTCCTGTGCCAGTAATGTTATCAATAAGAGCAATTCCCAGACTGATAAACATGAGACAGTCTGCTGTTTCATCATGAGAGAACATAATGTCCCATTGTTGAGTAACTCAGTAAAAGAATGCTGCATTTATTTGTTCATCTCACAGGGGAACTCCAGATGTTAGTGTAACTCAGTCTGGATGTTGGTGTCGATGTCTTTAGCTCGTCTGACCTCAGCAATGCTGAAAGCTTTTAAACACCAATGATTAAAGTGAATCTGCAGGAAGAGAAAACATTTTTATTTTTAACCTCTGGATGATGTTTTATGTGTAACTGTTCGTATGACCCAAAGATCGAAGGGGAGATTTTTGTAGTCCACCTTCAGGTGGCCTCAGGGTGGTTTAGCCACATTTATAACATCACATTATTCAGCAGCCCAGCATCAGGGCAGTTTTATGATTTAAATGATACGCAGTTAGAAATTCTTGCATCCTTCCTTCACCTCATGTTTTTCTTCAAAGCCAATAAAAGGGATTAGCAAAGATAGAAGTTTTTGAACCGCAGCCCAGGAGGGGATAGCCATCTTAGCCCAGTGTGATTCATATCCTGGCCTGTTAACAGCTATTGAATTACTTCTTATTTAGCTCTGAGTCAGAAAGAACTTGGTATGTTCCCATCATTGAGCTGAACAGGAAACAAATAGTCCTGGAAGTCAAAAGGGGAAATCTGCTGCTGTTGTAAGGAAGGCTTTAGGGGCTGAGGTGTGGGGAATCAGAGCCGGGAGGAAGCCCCACAGTTTTTCAGCCATGTGGGGTTTAGATTAGATTAGATTAGATTCAACTTTATTATCATTGCACACAAGTATACCACAAAAATATGTTCTATACTTGGTTGTAGAGGTTGTTGGTTCTGAGGTTTGTGCCCTGGTTTTGGAGCTTATTTTTTTATCTCTTCATCGTGCACTCAAGCTTTGTAGATGTTTTTAAGCTTTAAATGATAAAGTATTTAAAGTAATAGACATTGCAGACGTCAGTCTTTTCACCTCAGTGTGTTGGAAATGGCTTCAGACTCCCTCCAGTGGCCTGTTGGTGGATGGATTGCCTCTACAGCCCCTCTAATCAGTCAGTACCATGGGCCTGGGTCTAGCACCCCGTTTCTCTGTTTTTGGATTTTTGGTTCATTCCAACAAATGAGCTGAATACAAAGGAATCAGCTGGAGCTCTGGGGTCTTCTGAGTTAAACACTATGGGGCGTTGGCAGGGTTTTTCCTCGTGGCCTTTGTTGAGAGTGTGCGCCTGCAGGCGACCAGTATGTGATCGACAGCTTTCTGTTAATTTCTTCACTGTTTATAGTGTCAGTGATCGGCTACTTTGTTGCATTATTGTGACTGTTGTTAGAATGGTGTCATCACATGAGTCATTACCAGGTAAATACTGTTCATATGACACAGTTTACAACTACTTAGAGATAGAGAGAAAGCTGAGCAGGTAGCCTGCGCTCTACTCTTATTGATTCAAGTCTTCCTTGTAGTGAATGCATTTGGTATGATGGTCAAAAACTTTAACAGCACTCCTAATTTAGAGCTGTCCTGCCAAATATGGTACCACCCAGGTTTTCTATTGGGTACTGGAGCCCAGGTGTGTATGTGTGAGCACCCATAGATAACAATGTGCATGAAATGCAGTGTGGTAGGCTAGTATGCACAGTTGTGTTTTTGTATATGTGATGACTGAATCAGAATGCAGGAACTGTTTGCAGTGATGGCCAAGCGCCTCAGTTTCTGCAGGTTATCTCCTGAATGTACACAAGCAAGATGCCAAGATTCCCATCTTGGAAAAACACCAGAGTCCTCATCTGACAGGAAATGACTTCATCTCTGTGGCAGCTGAACCATCCAACTGGGAAAGCACCCTCGTCTCTGATTTTAAAAGTACACCTTTCTTTCCAAAACAGCCTCGTTTTAACCCTCGGTGGATTCCACCTTCTGAGTTGTTGTTCGTGTCTGTGGCTTTTTCTCTCTTTAAAAAAAATAAATCCTCTGTGGCGGTCACGTTTCCTGAAGCTGTGGGTGTTTCACTGAGGATAAAATCTAAAACTGCTGAAATCTTTTTTAAAGTAATATTTTTGTTGTTGTTTCAATGGGATTTGGCTGGTTGAATCTAAGTTAGCCTTTATGTTAACATTTACCAGCCAATGTTTGTGTCACAGTGGTTTCTTCAGTGTCGAGCAAAAAGTCTGTGAGTGTGAAGTAAACCTCAGCGCTTCACTGTCACCTTTTTCCCACCAGCTCTGTGGAAACACTTGCATTCATGACAGCTCAATCCTAAACATGTCACATCCCAGTTTCTGGATATTCTTTTTGCCTTTAGCTGCACTTTTCCCTCTAGAGCTTTTCACTCAGAGGCCCTTGTTCGAAGGGTCTGATGCAGGCAGAGATAACCTCCACTTTAGCATCGCCGAGGAGAAGCTAGAGGCACTTCAAGGTCATGTTTGTAAATGAGAACTGGTTCTCAAACATTTTACCCGCAAAAGAAAGGTTTAAAAAAACTGTGGGTCGGGCTCGGAAATCTGCCGACTTTGCAGTTTTCTGAAGACCAAAAAACTGGTGAAGGGCAGGTGTGGTCTGCGATTCCGACCCAAGCAAGTATTATCCAGCTGTTACGCACCCCTGCTTTCCCATAGTGTATCTGTACACCTTATTATATACCCTCTGTCTCTCAGCAGAGTATGCGCTAAGAAGCAACCTGTAAACTGGACAAGAGCTTCTGGATTTGAGTGAAAAACAAAATAAATGGGCCTGAAACCATCCTGTAACTGCATTAATGAACAGTCTGTAAAAGGTCGAGTCCTACTGGACCACTAACTGCTGATGGAGATCAGTTTTCTGTGACACACAGCTGGTCTGCAGAAGTGTTCTGCTCTGTGCTGTGAGGGTAAAGTGTTGATGATGTTTGGATAAATATCTGGTAGCTTCAGTATCGTCTCACAGAGAAGATGAGACTGAAGCCCTTTGAGTCAGCTACTGGTAAAACAACCTTTCTACTCCTCTGCGCAGGTGAGAGAGCTGTGATCAGGACCGGAGTCGTCTTTTAGGCCGACAGAGGTCAGAGTGATCGTCTGAATGTTTACTGCCTGCTGACAGGTTTTACTGTCAGTACTGAAGTCACTCATGACCTTCAGAGTTTTGCAAAGCTTAACGCTCTTGTACTGTGACTGTCGCTAATGATTCCTGGGCACAGGCAGGATAAAAGTTGGATGCAGCGTCCACCTCCTGAAAACAAAACCTCACTCCTGCATTCTTTTTAATGACCAACAGGAGGAGACTCACGCGTGTATAAGGCTCTGCAGGAAGCTGCAGTGACCTCAGCGCTGAGTGTTTGAACACAGAACATGGAAGAAAGGCTCCGGCTGGCTGGTGGATTCCCTCCCTGGAACTTCTGGCTGTAAGCCTCCAATGCTAACCTTTCACCCCCACGCTGCCTCCATCTTTGCCTGCTTTACTTCCTGTTCTTTCAGGAGACTCCTGGTTCTTTAGAGCAGGAGGTTCCCTGCTAACTTTATGGGTTAGATTGTGATCATAAAAATATATATTTAAAACCATGTGATTGATTCTATTTATTGATACCTGATTTTAAAAAGCTGTCAGCAAGTGTTTGTTATGACCAAACCGTCTATCAATCATTAATATTCCAGGTTTAATGTTTTTATGATTGTGATGCTTAAATCTGCAGTTACATGAAGTTCATCACACACAAAACAGAAACAATGAATCAGTTTTTACTCAAACAATGGCTGTAAAAAGAAACCAGATTCTTAATTATAAAAATAATAAAGTTAAAGATGAGACCTGCTCCTGCTTCAAACATGATGCTCATGCTCACACTTGGTTATGATGTCACAACACAGTCGCTGCATCACAGCAGGTGATCATAGCTCTGAGCTCCTATTGGTCGACCTTTTAGACCTGTACAGGTGGGATGTGGTGACATCATCAGACAGTTCCTCTTGAAAACAACAGAAGTGTTTCTACATATTCATCACATTTATAAATGATGATTTTAATGTCTTTGTTCTCGGAAACTGAACCTACAGATGACCTTTTGGCTCCATGAGGCCATCACATCCTGGATGTTCATAACCAGGTGATGTCACTGCCTCCTGATGCAGTCCTGCTGTTTGCTGAGGATGATGATGAAGTGGTTCTTTCTCAAAGTGGGGGTGTTTGTGGGGTGCTGCTGGATGCTGTTTGTTCTCAGGGACAACAGTGAGAAGGTGAACAGCAGCGGGAGACTCAGAGTTCAGCTGGGAGGAGCTTAGAGACAGTTGAGTCTGAGCTTAGATTGGAATAACGTTTCTATTCTCATGGATTGTTCTAGATTATTACAATAATATATAATGAGGTTCAGTTAGCTTCACAGAAAAATAGCAGGTAGAAACGTCCTCCAAAGAGCTACTTTTACTTTCTTACTTTGACTACATTTCAGAGCCTGTACTTTTTACTTTTACTTAAGTAAAGAAGTTGAACCAGTACTTCAACTTTTACCAAAGTATTTTTTAACATAAGTACTTGTACTTCTACTTAAGTACAGAATGTCAGCACTTTTGCCACCTCTGTATATTTTACAATTTAGGATAGTCATATTTTTCTTATTTATTATGCTAATGTTTATTGTTACACTGTGGCTCTGAGAGTAACAGAATCTCAGTCCTGTGTGTGTCCTGTACATATTGCAGATTTGACAGATCTGACTTTGATTTGATATTTACACAAAAATATCACAATAATAATAATGCCTTAGACTTATAAAGCGCTTTACAATTCTGTGCACTTATCACTCACACCTCAATCATACTTGGTGGTGGTAAGCTACTAGTGTAGCCACAGCTGCCCTGGGGCAGTCTGACAGAAGCCAATTCGCGCCTCCGACCACATTCACACTTAGGCAGTGTGTGCTTAAGTGTCTCACAGGGACACAATGACAGCACACGATCAGACACGGACTCGAACCAATGACCCTCCAGTTGCGAGGCGAGCACCTACCCATTGTTTTCCTCAACAACAATACTGCGGTGTCAAAATAAACTTTGTTTTCAAATATTAATTTTAATGTTTGAATAATGAGCATCAGGCTTTTTTGTAATAAGAGTGCAATGTCCCAGTTTCTCCTCATGGTGGCAGTGGGGTTTCATTGTTCCTATGGCCACAGCATGACTGCAATCACGGTGTCAAAGTCCTGGAGTGTTCAAAGGTCCTGAATTCTGAAACTTCCGGTTTCATTCTGCACTCCGATGTGCTCCTCATGCTGCTCCCAGGCTCAGATAAATGGGCAGGGTTGCATCAGGAAGGACATCAGGCATAAAAATGTTTGAGAAACAAACAGGTTGGTGGTAGAAACTGTGCCGCTGCCGGATGAAGACAAAGGAAGAAGAGAGATGGGAGGTCTGTTAGGAGGCAGCAAGAGAGAAGGATGGAGGTGGAGAGAGTCCAGAGAGACTGATGGTTGGAGCTCACATTAACGGACACATGTGATGAGGAGGTGTTGGGTAGGAGTGGTGTTAAGGAAAGAAATGCAGGAGGACAGATTTTGCATTCATGCTTTTATGAACAATCTTTAAACTACAAATATTGACAGGAATCAATCCCACCTTTCAGAGGGCAGAAAAAGTGATCATTGGATTTCAAAATAAAGTTGTTCCAACTATTAAAGAAAGAAGAACCACAGTTTGGAAAACAGGCAGAAAAATAAAAGTCATAGTAAAATCATAATAAACATGAAGAAAGTAAAAGTTGTGCTGTGTGAGCGCACAAAGACTCTGAAACATGTTACCAAGAACAATATAAGAGACAATAGAAACTCAACATGGAAACCATCTGAAGGCTGAAGGAATAAAAGAATTAAAAGATCAAGTTAAAAAAAATGAATAGTGGAAAATGTCATCACTGAGTTTCTGGGGTTCAGCTCCGGCTGCAGAGGCAAAAGTGAGAGGAAAAAATAAAAAGCCAGAGAGAAACAGCTCGGTCAGCCGGCAAGGAAGGAGTGACACATCGCTCCTGAACTTATGTGCTAGGATATGTTTGCAGCTTCAGGGAGAGATGGTTATGGTCTCCTGGCTCTCAGTGAGTGATCACACATGGACATGACTCATGCTGCTGGATGGATTGAGACATCTGGGACTTTCCTGCGAGTCGCTTACAAAAACAGAAGCAGGTTTCTCCGTGTGTCCACAGGCTGCTGTCTGCATTCATCACATCAGGAGTTCACTTCATCTTATTTCACATAAAGCAGGAAACATGTATCCTGGTAAAGAGGGTCTGTTGTTGTGTGAACTCTCCGTAAAGCTGTTGATGTCACACAGCATCCATCTTTAACCTGCTCTAATGCAACTGAGGCCCCTCTGCTCGGGGTCTCCAACATGTTGTTAGCCCACTTCAGTCAGACTATTTCACTGTGAGCTTCATTCTGATCACATGACCATTAAACAGGAAGAACAGGGACTGCGTGCTTTTGTTCACACTGCAGACAATGAAGGAAGAATGAATCCTGTCAGCAAAGAAACTGAAGGACAAACAGACACACAACAATGAAGTGACGCTTTTCACTCTTTATTGTTTTTGGGTTGAAGTTTGCACAACATTGTCAATGCATGAGCACCCACACACTTTAAACACATAAAGCTCCACATCAAATATTCACACTACAATTTCTTTATCGGAGTCATGTCCGAACATCACCTGCAGCTGCTGACGTCATTTATCCTAAAAGGAATATTAATCTCCTGTACGTGGACATGAATCAGTGCATATGAGAGAGGTTAGAGGGCGAAAATGGAAAATCAGTGTCCAGGAAGACAAAAAAGGGAAATCTGAGCAGTGAAGTCGGCAGGAAACCGTAAAATCTGTGTCCGGGAAAGGAGAAAATCAGAGTTCAGAGGCAGGAAAACGGGAATTTTAATTCAAGGGAAGCAAAGAAACTCAACATGGAATCTTTCCAAAAAAGAAAAAAGAATTAAACTATGAAATCAAAGAAAACCGTAATCGTGTTTAAAGGAGCTAATGTCCCGGGACAGAGGCCCGGGAACGCCTCGGTATTCCCCGGATAAACTGGACGAGGCGGCTGTGGAGAGGGAGGGCTGGGTTTGGAAAATCCGTGCCAAGAAAAAGGAAAAACAAATTAAAATCCGTGTCCAGAAACAGGAAAAAAAAAATTAAAATCCTTGTCCAGAAACAGGAAAAAATAAAATTAAAATCCGTGTCCAGAAAGAGGGAATTTAACAATAAATGAAGACCGGTATCCAGGAGGGGAAAAAAGGTCAAAGTCACGCTGGTGTGAAGCTACACTCGAAAACACCGGAAACTATCAAAAATATTAAATTAGTGTAAAGAAATCAAATGAAGGTAGAAATCCTCTGAAAGTGGATTCAAAGATGAAGTCAGATAGAAACGCACAGAGGTACTGAACCCCCTAACAGACTTTAAGGGGTTCACAGTGTTCACCGTCAGAGGCTGAAGAAGAGCCGCGATGTTCACACCGAAGCCGAGAAACGCCGACAGGCACCGACAGGTTTCCCGACCCGCGTTTCCCGAAGCCGAGAATTCAGCTTTCCCGAAGATCTGCTGTATTAATGTTGTGTGAACAGG